>PVKA01009901.1:0-66500 GCA_004027165.1 Ctenomys sociabilis
TTTTTTTTTTTTAAATAAAGCACTCTTGAGAAAAGGGAGGACCATCCCCTTCTGTCCCTCTGGACAGAATTTTTCTTTTCTGCAATAAATATTTCTACTCTTAGCCTCTGTCACTCCTAGAATTCATTCTCTGATTTCATAGAGTGTGAACTTGGTGTATCTGACATCTAGCAGTACAGCAGGTTGGAAATTGTATTTTCACTATATTATTTGGGTTATTTGGGGGGGGTCATCTATCATCCCATATTACTACCAGTTTGACTCAACCACTCAGTCCACAGGACTGTGGACTGGATTTTGTCCACAAACTCCTGAAAATAAGACAATTAGCCAGTGTGAGACAGGATGGATAAACTATATTTAAAACAATATAATTTGTTAAATGTGAATGTATTAAACTGGTAAAAAAAAAAAATCCAACTTCGAGGGGCTGGGGGAGATGTCTCAGTGGAATAAGCACTTCCCTGGCAAGTGCAAGGGCCTGAGTTCAATCCCCAGTTCTGCCTAAGAAAAAAAAAAGATCAAACTACTTCAAGGACTTCTTTCTAAACTATAGGCACGAAGACTAGTAGTACACTTCACACCTATCAATAAAGTGATAATGCCAATGAAAACAACAATGATCCTGGCACCTTATAAACAACGCCCACACTATTTACTGTTCAAAGTAAGGTTTCTGAGAGTAAAAAGGGGTGCCAGTTACTAATTATATGAGTTAACAGGATTAAACCACGACTGTTAACCAAACCAGAACTAGACACTTTTTCAGGACACATGAGCAGTACAACTGCTTGCCAAATGGCTTCTGAAGCAGGCTCCCTACTTAAGGGTAAAAGACAATAATACATTTTGTTTGTGTCGATATATTCATCCATCCTGGTAGTAACTCATTGGGTACCTTCGTGCCTGTGATGCTTTAAAGGGGCCAAAACCTGGTGAGTAGTAGTTCCTGACCTCAAGTTTAAAGCCATCAGGGATGCCCAGGTGGCAGTGCAGGTGTTAGAGATGTGCAGGTGGCCGAGGAGGCGGGAGCAGGGATCTCAGAAGCAAAGATGAGGCAAGGGCATTGCCCACTTCCGGGAAACAACAAGGAGGCGAGCGAAGTGGTCCAGAAGGGGGAGGCAGCAGAGGAGTTCGTACTGGCTAGGTGACAATTCCGAGCCTTAGGGTCCTGCTGGGGACAGTTTTAGCAGCACACAATATCAGAAGTTCTCCTGCCTCAACACAGATGCCGCCGGGTACTAGGCTTCACCAGCAGTTTGTGGTGAATGATGGTGGGGGAAGTGGAAACAAAGCGTGCATAATTTTCCTTGTCTTCATATGTGAGAGCAAAAAATGATTTTTGTATACTAATCAATCAATAGTCTAACACTATTTTAAGAAGTTAGATTTTTTAATACAGAAAAAACAAGGAGACCATAGAACACTGAAATAGTAACAGGATCTCGACAAACACCAAAAACGCACGGTTTACCTGTTACAGTCTTGAATGCAGCCACTGCAGTTTCCTTCTTTTAGGTAACACGCTGCTCTATTTGAATATAAGATACTTAGGTCACCCGCACTTTCACTTCCTAAAATCACATGTAATTAAATACAGTTAAAATCCATCAGCAAAATCACATTTTGGCAGGGTCACCAGATGACTGCGGGCTCCGTGACTCTGCGGGCCTTTCCCAGCGTCCTGCAAGGTCGCGGCGCGGGCCGAACCGCAGTGGCCCGCGACCCCCCAGCCGGGCGCGGCGCCCCCTCTCAGCCCGCGGCTCCCCCTCCCGGCCCGCGGCGCCCCCTACCTGCAGGCTCCAGCTGCTCAATCGCCGCGGTGTAGCTGCGCGCCGCCTCCCCGAACTGCCCGCCGCGGAACTGCGCGTTGCCCTGCGTCTTCAGGCCGGCGGGGTCGGCTGGGGCCGGGGCGGGGGCCGCCGCCGCGGGGTCCCCGGAGCTCCCCGCGCCGCCCGGCTTCTTAGGGGCCGGCGCCCGCCGTGCGTCCCGGCCCTGCCGCCCACCGCCCTCGGCCCGGCCGCTCGGCTTCCTGGCGGTGTTGCCCATGGCGCGCGAGGCCGCTGCGGAGACAGCACGCCGGCCGGCTCTGCATCACCGGCACGGGCGGAGCCGCGAGGTGCCCGGCCCCAGCCCCGGCCCCGGCCCCCGGCGCTTCCCGCGGACAGGTCCCGCTCCCCGCCCGGAGTTAACTCTTTAAACACTCCAGGGCTCTGGAGTTTAAACTGGCAGCGGGGGAGCCTATTCTCAGCCTACTCTGCTGGGGCTCAGATGAACGAATGAAGGAATGGCTGAATGAATGGCTGAATGAATGAATGAATGAATGAAAATACTAGACTTTGATGGACTCATGGGTGGCTTCCGTTAAGGGATCTTTTCCATATTTGAAAAGCACTGCCAGAGGGGGGGAAATCATGTGACCGCAAAAGTCAAATGACTTTTAAGTTATTTCAGAATGAATTGAGCAAATTGGGAGCCTTAAATACATTACATTTTCAATTTCGATGCATGATCGAAAATTTTCAGTTATAATAACCTTAATAACTGATGACTAGCTCTACTGTTTTTAAATATGAGAATCAATATTTAAAACAAACCAATCATTTCAGGGCACTGGTAGGCACTAAATGTTCAGTTTTCTCTTTTAACCAGTTCTAATCTGATTTTCCATTCTCCTTCATGAAAGGCCAAGGTTTGAAGGATAAAAAAACTACAGTTACATAAGTGAATATCAGTAGATGATAGATCATCTTAAGACAAATGATGTGTAGAAAGAGTACCGGGCAGGTTGGGCCAGGAACGCTGCGAGCTGGAGACCAGCCTGGGGCTACAAAAGTAAGCACCAGGCCAACCCGAATTGTATAGCAAGACCCTGTCTCACAATAGAAAGAAAGAAAGAAGAAAGGATTATAATATAGCAGACTAACATCTGATATGAATCACCAACCAATTATTAAAACAATTAAAATATTTTGTTATAGAAATAAACCCTGGATTGAACCCAGTGTGGGCATTAGAGCAGGACTGCGGCATTCACTGGCATCTGCTGTTCCTGTACTCACCCGTAAGCACAGGTCTGCAGCCCCGGCATCAATGGGCAACTTCGTATTATTATTTTAGTGTCATTATTTTCCATCTCCTTGTACAGTGTCCCCTCAGGTCTGACCAGTACTGCTACCAAAGCTGTAGTGTATCTAGAATTCACTGTGTGTCAAGACCTCATGTACACTGGCGTTAATGTTCATTCCAAAGTATTAGCATTTGCACTTTAAGATGAGGCAAGAGAGACACAAGAAAGAAGCTAAGGACTTCACTCAAGAACAGAGCTGGAAACTAGCATGACTGGAATCGGAGCTAAAAATTGAAATACCCCTAGATGAGGCAGTCCTCAAAAGGTGCAGATATGGTGTTGCAAGCCTGTAATCCCAGCACCCGGGAGGCAGAGGCAGAAGGATCACAGTGAACTGGAAGCTACATACTAATGAGTTCAAGACAGTTCAGACCTTCTTTCAAAAGGGGGTTTGGGGTAAACAGAGCCCCAAAGAAGCCTCTGATTCTTTTTAGGTACTGATCTACCCATGGGACCCTGAAGAGGGGCAATTCAGGTAGTGGCACCATATATAGATCAGAGGGGTGACCTTTTTTAGTGAACTTTACATTGATTTGGGAGCTTCCAACATGTAAAGGCTCCTCAGAGTTTGAGATGGGACCACCAGGGCTTCCAAAGGATCCTTAAGAAATAATACTTGTAGAGTGAACAGGGGAAGAATCTCTAGTGGAGATGGAAGAATGGTTAGAGGGAAAAACCAGGGAGATGTGTAGCCTCAGAAACCAGGAATATGTTAGCAAGAAAAGAGCGGCCAATAGCAAAGATGGAAGAAGGAACAGCCAATAGTGTAGCCTTAAGGGAGTGACATAGTTGAGCAGTTGGAAGATGAAAAAACAAACAAAAATCACAATAAAATATGAGCAAGCTTGATTTAACAACACATTAAAAGGATCATATATCCTGACACCACATGAGATTATTCTCAGAAATGTAGGTCAGAATTAGAAAGTTAATGCCAATATACATATTAACAAAACAACGGGAGGAAAAATACAAGACCATCACAATTATTTCTGATGAGGTATTTAACAAAACCAAACACCCTTTCATGATAAAAATACTCAGAAAACTAGACATACGAAATTCCTCAAGATAAAAAAGGATGGCTTAATGATCTAAATAAAACATCTAAAACATAAAAATCTTAGAAGAAAATATATGGATAAGCCTCACAATCCTGGATTTAACAATATATTTTTAGATATAACATCAAAAAAGCAAGCAACAAAAGAAAACATAGATAAGTTGGCCTCCAACAGAATTTTTTTGGGTAGCTATGGTGGCATATGCATGTAATCCCAGCACTAAGAAAGGCTGAGATAGGAAAATTGCAAGCCTTGTCTGGCCTACTTAGTTAGCAAGACACTATCTCAAAATAAAACATAAAAAGGGGTGAGACTTTAGCTCAGTGGTACAGAGCCCTTGGTTCAATTCCTACTACCTTTGCTTAATAAATTAATTTTTAAAAATTTGAGAATCAAAGTATCAAGACAGTAAAAAGAAGTAGTAAAATCCTGTAATCCTAGCACTAATTAGGCTGAGTCAGGAGGTTCACTGTGAATTTCAGACCAGCCTGGGTTATATAGTGAGATTAAGGCCAGCCTGCATTACAGAGCAAGACCCTGTCTCAAAAATTTAAAAAAGAAAAAGAAAACATATAGAATAAGATTTTAAATCCATATATCTATCTGATAAGTATCCAGAATAAAGGATACTTATAATTCAATAATTAAATGCCAACCCAATTAAAAATGGATAAAGGGCTTGAATTGATATTTTTCACAAACCAATACAAATGGCCAAACTCACATGAAATGATTTTGTTCAACAGTCATTAGGAAGATGCAAGTTAAAAACTGTAAGGATATCAGCTTACATTGGCTATCATAATCTATAATAAAAAATGTAGACAAGTGTTAGCAGAAATTTAGAAAAATCAGAACCTTCCTACAGTTATGGTGGGAATATAAATGGTATAACCACTTTGGAGATCAATGTGCAGCTCCTCAAGACATTAAACACATTGTTACCATATAACCCAGTAATTCCATGCACAAGTGTATACTCAAGAAAATTTCAAACATCTGTACACACACACACACACGCACATACACAAATGTCCATGAAGCTTATTCAGTAACATCCACAAATGGCCATCAGCTGACAAATAGAATATTATTTGTACCCAAAAAGTGACAAGATACTGACATATGTTGCAACACGATTAACTTGGAAAACACCATGCTAAACCAAAGAAGGCAGAGACAAAGATGATTCACTTACATGAAACATTCAGAATAGGCAAATCCATGGGGATAAAAGTAGATTCTTGACTGGGCCAGAAGTCAAGGGACAGGAAAAATGGGGAATTACTGGTGACAGGCCCAGGATGTTTGTGGGGGATGCTGATGAAAACATCCTGGAATTAGACAGTGACAGCTGTACAACCTCATGAATATATAAAACTCCTCGAAGCCAAAAAAGAATGAAACATATCTACAATTTTTTTTTTTTTGAAAAGTGATTTTTAACACACCCTTGATAGCCAAATACATGGTTTTTTTTTTGTTTTGTTTTGTTTTTTCAATTTTGGCCAATTGGATAAGAGAAAAAGCTACTTAATTTTCACTTTTTATTAACAATAAAATGTAGTAATCATTTCTATTTCTTCATCAGTGATTTGTCTGTTCCTGGGCTTTGCTCACTTCTGTACCGATTCCTCATCTTTTTCTTAATCTTTTATAAAAATTCATTTTATATGGTTAACAGCCCGTTGGCACTTTTCCTGGCCTGTTATTTGCCTTTTGGATTTTTATGGGGCCTAATGTACAAAGACTTTGCATATTTACATAGTCAAAACCATTCACCTTTCTTTGTGATTCTGTGTGTCAATTTAGTTCTTTTTTTTTTTTTTTGTCTTTTTGAGACAGTGTCTCACTATGCTCAGGCTGGCCTTAAGCTCACTTTGTAGCTCAGACTGGTCTCGAACACACAATAATCCTCCTGCCTCAGCCTCCCGAGTGCTGGGATTACAGGCCTGCGCCACCACGCCCGGCTTTGTCAATTTAGTTCTTACAAATCCCTGCTTCCTACCCTCCACATTCTGCCATTCCTAGGGCAAGAGATATAGTTCAGTTTTATTCTTCTTATATTTCACTCATAAGTGGGGAAAAAGCAATCACATGAAGGGAAAAAGTAGATGCTCGCTTTCCCGATGGTCGCTCCCAGTCCCCAAGTGAGGCAGATGCCGTGAGTAACCATCTCTGCTACCACTGTGAGACAATGCCACTTCTAAGTGACCTTTGCCAAGGAAAGAAAACCACAGACAGGGAGCTCCTGAGAGAACTTACAGACTCAAAGCCTCAGATCTAATCATCCTTAAAAAGTAGGCAGGAGTTTCCCACCCCATCCCCCTTATTCTTTGTGCAGTACTGGAGATCGTACCCAGGACCTTCACATGAGCTACACTCAGACCTTCTGTACTTTTTCATTTGAGACAGGGTCTTGCTAAGTTGCCTGGGAAGGACTCAAACTATTATCCTGCTGCCTTGGCCTCCCAGATTGAGATGTTCCAGTCCTTAGAAGGCTGGGTTGAAGAAAGCTGGCCAACTGGCTCTGTCTCAGTAGCCGCCAGACAGCAAGCAGCAGTGTAGCTTTTGGTTGTTAAGCTGAACCCATGGTTATGATGGCCCTGGGTCCGGCCCACCCATGTGGAGCTTGTTACAGGAGCAACAGTATCACCCTGGGTTACAAACTGCTAGGACTGCTGCATTTCCTTATGACTTCCTGGAACATGAGCATAATGACTAGGCATTCCTTCTCGGAATGTGGTGGGACAGGGTGCAACACAAAGATTCCAAAGCTTCCCTCTGGGTTGTAACATTTTCCTAAAAGTGGCTTAGGTTGCTGTGCTCCTATCCAGTGCTCCAGGGCTTTGTATGCATTCTCCACCAAGGCAAGTAGGCAGGGGAAGCATTCCTGGCTCAACTGAGTTCATTTCATCCTGGGATGAAAGGATTACCTCTGGTTCCCAGCTACTTACTCCATCTCATCCTTATTTGCTTTCTTGATAAAAGGAAACTCACTGGTTTGAATATTTGGTTTTTCCATCAAGACTTTTTTTTTTACTCCTGTATATACATATTCCCTAATCCATGAATAACTGCAAAGGGGCAATGAATGGCAGGATCAGAAACATTCTCTTAAAGCTCTGGCTGTCTGCAGATTTCAATGGGAATATTATCTCTCTCCTGGGAATCACTTTAGGGAAAACTGTGCCTCAGACAAAAACAATTTAACAATGTGATAAGTATTACTGGCTTGGTAACATGTTTTTTACAACTGGCCTGACTGAGATTTTCTTCTTTCTTGTTTTGTTTGTTGTGTAGTGTTGCAGTGCTGAGTTTTTGAGGCCGGATCCAGGCTGGCCTTGACTCATATTCTTCTGCCTCAGACTCCTGGGTGTTGGCATTACAGCCATGCTGAGCTACATTCCCAGCCACCACCCTCCCACCCACTTTGAGGCTGGGTCTTGCTAAGTCATGCTATTGCCCGGGCTGGACTCAAAAGTGATTATCCTGCCTCAGCCTCCAAGAACACTGGGGTTGCAGGCATGTACCACCTTGCCTGACTTCTGGTTCATATTTCTAGACATGGAAGTAGTACTAGAAGTTGTAAAAATATATTATCCTCATCCTGTTTATCTCTGTTTGGGAGGAATGCCTTTTAAGTTTCAAAACTGATCATAGTAGTCTTTAAGTCACTTGTTTCTAGCATATGTTCAGTTTATTACTCCCCTCTTCCATTCAGTTTCTGTTAAAGTTCTCAGTGTGTCGATGGGTAAATTTATTTTTTTAAAAATACAACCTGGTGATGTTTGGCCTGATTTTGGAGAAGCTATATTTTCTTAGTTTGCATCCAGTGAACACTCTGACGGTATGGACTAAAAAGTCACACAAATTGGGGATTATATCCCAGTTATCTAACTTACAATCCATGTAATTGTGGTGAATAATTAATATCCTCTCCAGAGGCATAAGCGCCTGCCTAGCAAGCACAAGGTCCTGAGTTCAATCCCCAGTGCCACAAAAGAAGAAAAATAATAATAAACAACCTCTCTAAACTTGTTTCCTAATCTATAAAAATAAAAATATATTATGTAAAACAATCCATGCAATGTAAATTTGTAGTACTGTAAATGGTATTAATTACTCAGTCCTTAAAAAAAAAAGTGAGAAGAGAAGGTACAGTTAAGATGGAATAAACATTTCTCACTCTATTTTCCCCAACTGCCAAACCCGAGAACTGTCGACCAAGAATCTGATAGCCAGCAAATTATCCTCTGAAGGGGCTCTGTGATTCAGCCTCCCAGAATTCTAGGATTGCACGCACGCAACACTATGTCCAGCTTGCATGTTCTTTTATGAAAGATATGGAATATTCATCAAGAAAACAAATCACACATTGCACTGGTGCATGCCTGTAATCCCAGCACTCAGGAGGCTGAGGCAGGAGGACTGCTATGACTTGAGACCAGCCAGGGTTACCTAGTGAGTTTAAGACCTAAACTACATAGTGAGACCCTGTGTCAAAGACAAAGGAAGGAAAGAAGGAAGGGGGGAGAGGATTAAAGGGAGGGAAAAAGGAAGAAAGGAGGGAAGGAGGGAGGCAGGCAGATAGGAAACAAGAAAGGCAGGAAAGAAAGAAGGAAAAATAAAAGAAAATATCTTGTGCCATAAAACAAGCCTTAGCAAATGTAAAAGTACTGACATGAAGTATACTGTGATCTTGACAGAAGTAAATTAGAAATCAGTAACAGAAAGATAATTGATAAATCTCAAAAATGGTTGGCAATTAAATATGTCTTATGGTCAAAGAAGGAGTTTTGAGGAAGAATTGAAAATATTTTCAAATGAATGAAGTGAATGTACAACATATCAAAATGTGGGGTGTAATTAAAATAGTGCTTGGAAGGAAACTTACAGCATGAGATGCTTAATGAAGGGGAAAGGGGCCGGGTAAATAGCTCAGCAGATTAAAGTGTCTGCAAGCAGGCACAGGGGCTGGGGCTTAGATTCTGTCCCAGGGCACACAGAGACCACAATTGAGCCTGGGCATGGTGGTACATACTTGTAATCCCAGCTCTTGGGAGGCTGTAAATAGGTGGATCACTGTGAGTCCAATCTAGTAGTGAGACCCTGAACACCATGTAGACCCTTCTCTCAGAGCAGAGCAATATTTCATGCTCTGCTCTGAGAGACTACCTCAGAAAAGGAGCAGCACAATGGATTCATATCAAGCAGAAGAAAGCAAATAATTAAGAGCAAAATTAATGAAATTGAAAAGGGACATAGAGCAGTGAAAACATCAATGAAAAGCTAGTATTTTCAAAAGATCAATAAGTGATTAATCTCTAGTTGGCCTGGCCAAAAAAAAAAAAAGATAAAAGACAAATTACTAATAAGAAAAGGAGATCATTTCAGACCCACCAGCCATTAAAATAAAAATAAGGGAGTGGCATGAAAATTCTGCACAGAGAAATTCAACTTGAGTGAAATGGACCAATTCCTTAATACTATTAAAATTCACTATTAAAATTCACCTAAGAAAAATTATCCCAGATTAAATATTTTAAAACCTTCATACACTTACACACAAACTATAAGTGAAACTTGTTACACTAACAAATTTCTACCCAACATTTGAAGGAGAAATAATATCCATTCAACACAATCTCTTCTGAGAGGATTAAGAAGAAACCATGAGTTGGCCAGACAGAATTAAACTTTTAAGTAAAAGGTGAGCTAAATTTGCTTAAGGATTTATAAGATTAAGCTTGACATAGTTGATAAGTAAAATTTTCTACGCAAATAGAAAAATTGAGCCAGCTCATTGTATGAATAGGTAGGTTTTTGTACAACTGAAATAGAAAGGATTTTTTACTTTTATCTCCACTGCCATCTTCATGTTTAAATCCACTCTTCATTCTGTTTTCATCTTCTGAGTTTTCTACTTCTTCAATAACCATCCTTTTCCCTTTGGTTTGGGGCTTAGATGTGGGCTCATAATTCTTCAGATTTCTTTCAACCTCTGACAAGATTTTCTGCAATATAATCATACAAATGAAAATGTTTTTCTTTAAGAAAAAAATGCTTCTAAGTCAGCATATATAAAGACATCAAAATATAAAGATAAGGGCTGATGAGATAGCTCAGCAGTCTAAAGCACCTGCTTAGATAAGCTTAGGCAAGTGCGCATGGACTGCAGTTCAAACCCTGCCAGCCCTGCCCCAGGTGGGCTGAGCCAGCCACAGACACACACACACACACACACACACAAAGTAAAAGTAACACTTTATGGTGGTGTATTTTTTCAAATAACCTTCATTGCTTTATTTGATCATAATTATATACACCTAATATATAAAAAATTTAGAGTAATAAATATATTTTAGATTTTACATTATGGTATGTGGCCCATTTTTTGACTTAATTTTTACAAGTGGTTAAGGTAAAAATGTATTTGCATGCAGCCCAAAAGTTAATATGTAAACATGAAATTATATAAGTTCATAAAATTAGAAGTGGCTCTTGTGTCAAATTTCTCTTGGTAACATTGTTCCACCAACACTCAAGAACTATAAACATGTATAAAATAAGCACAAACAGGACACAGTAGATAAAGCAGGCATGAGTAGAAATGTAGGGACAGCTTGTTGAGCAAAGCTCTCCAGCTCTTTCTCTGCTCCAGACCATTCTGCAAGCAAAGGCACTAAACTACCTTCGTTCTACACAGTCTTTAAGGATGTCTCAAGAAAACAATAGCCCTGGAGAACAGAAATGGCCTTTCCCCGGAGAGGAAAAAGCAAGTTTGCTCACTCTCCAGATGCTACTTTCCTCCGGGGCAGAGACTGGCCAGTTTGTTGTATGCCCCATCATAAATGATGGGTGTTTCCTAAATTCGAGATTCCTCCTCCATCACACAAGGCCCCTGAGTGTGCGACATCCATTTGGGCCACTCTGTGCCACCCCTGGAAGGAGGGATGACAAAAATGTGAAGCTCATCTGCTCCACGTGTAGGAGTAAAAAGTCCTTTATGTATGACTCAAGGCATCTTGGACCTTCCGCTAACTCACCTTGTCAATTTGCAAGCAGAGTAAAATCTCAGACCCTTCTTAGTCCCTGACACTTCCCTCTGCTTTTCAGTCTTGAAGCAGAGCCCTGTGACTGCACCCAAGTTAGCCCACTCATGCAGGCAGTGCAGGTTATCCGTGACGCTGTTACCATGCTAACAGAAAGACTCTTCTGCACGGTGCAGCTCATAGCGCACCCCTCCTCCTACCTAGGAAATTTCTACTCTGCGTAATAAACTGAGATTAGCTGAGGGAACAGCATTGCCTAGAACACTGTAGGAAAGAGAAAAGTTAAGTATTTGACACACATAAACAAGTTAGTGCTTTTGCATAATTTTTTTTTAAAGAATTGCTTTCTTCTACTTCAAATCTATGCTAAATTTTCAGGTGCATGGGACATACTACTTTTTTTTTTTTTTTTTCCAGAACCGGGGATTGAACTCAGGCACTTGCACTTGCCAGGGAAGCGCTTATTCCATTCAGCCATCTTCCTGGCTCCCGGGATATACTACTTTTTATGCTGTGATCTATCCCTCAATGTAATCCATTCAGCAAGGCTGATACAACTTTAATGTAAATTTAGAAACAATAAATTGTAGAATTAGGTGTGAAATCACTTTCTGTACTTACCTTGGCCAAATCATTATCAGGTTCAGCCTCCAGTACATTTCTCAAATCTTTCATGGCCTCCTCAAGCTTGTTTTGATGTTTATAAGTAGTGGCACGGCGCAGAAGGGCTGAAATGTTATCAAAATAAAAGTAGTAAGTTTTAACCTATGGCATCATGGTTATATCATATTTTACAAGTGTAAAAAAAATTACAAGTGTAAAATGTAAGTGGTATGGAACCCTGTAGGACGTAAGTGTACAAAGCTGAAATGCACTTACTTCCACATCATTGAACAGAAAGGAACTGGTCTTGGGTGAGCAGAATAGGCTGCAGCAGATAACTTTGTCCTCTAATAAACCAGGGCCTCTAGTAGCCTCTGGCCCTAACCCTAACTGTAACCCTAACCCTGGCTGCCTTCCCTAAGGCAGAGAGACTCTGTCCCTTTCCCCTTCACTGGCCCCATGCCAAGCTGCATCATTGGGAAGTTTTTGCTAACACAGCAATGTGTTCCTTCCTACCATCTGCACTACTGTTTCAGCACTTTCTGAAAACTTAAGACAATCCCTCACTGAAATGTGGTACATTAATGAGCAGCCTCTAGCTCAGAAAAGGGCATGTTTGTAAAATCCAGTTAGCCAGTTCTAAAATGACAAGGAGTTTCTTAGCCCAGCGGACTGAGAATCCTGATGCCCAAAGTTGAAGGTCTGAAATTGAGCACACTGGTAATTTGCATCAGATTTTTGGGAAGGTTTTGATATGTGATTTTATGGTGATTTAACAATAACAACGAATGCCTCATAGTCCCATCACTAATCATTATATAATGACAGAACATTGTCCAATAAATCAATATGTCAATTTTAAGAATTAGACTCGGGGCTGGGGAGATGGCTCAGTGGAATAGGCGCTTTTCTGACAAGCACAAGGGCCTGAGTTCAATCTCCAGTTCCACCAAAAAAAGAAAAAAGAATTAGACTCAATGATTCCGAGAAGTAATGATATCGTAAAACATTTATAAATTTAACCTACATGATTTTAGGCTTAGGGTGAGCCATCAAAACCTGAAGGATAAATCATTTTGTCATAATTTCATTAATGTAGCAGCATCATGCTCTAAGTACACTTGAGCTATTGTCATTGTTACTCAGACTTCCAAAGGGAACATCTACAAAGAAATATTCATGATACAATAATTATCATTGGAGGGGCATTTTTAAAATTTTGAAATAACTTGATAGGGAAATTTGTAAAGATAGCACAGAGTTCCTGCATACATTCAATCAGCTTCCCTGCATACTAACACCTCAATAATCAGGGATTTAAATTCCAAATGAAATTTGAAATTAAAAGTAAATGTACGGCCAGGTGTGGTGTCTCATGCCTGTATTCCCAGCACTCAGGAGGGAAAGGCAAGAGAATCACTACGTGTTTGAGGCCAGCCTGGGCTATCAAGTGAGTTCAAGGCCAGGCTGAGTAATACAATGAGACTCTGTCTAAAAAACAAAACTAAACAAAAAAAGTAAATACATGAAGGTGCCAATTCACATATAGAAATTTGACTTTATCTCTAATATGTTTAATGCAAATATATTATCTACAAATAGTCTTTAATGGACTCTGCCATCAATACAAAAGCATTCAATGACTATTTTACCCTTTATGTTTCCAGGTTCTAACTCCAAGACCTTTTCACAATCCTGAAAAGCACTATTCCAGTTCTGCAATTTGATCGCTGCTTGGGCTCGATTATTATAAGCGGCTATAGTGGGACACACAGATACACTCCTAAGAGAGAAACACTTATTGGCAACAAGCAGACCTAACATAGACCTAAGGACACAGAGAAACTCAGTTGAAGTTGAGAACAAATAATAACATCCTGTTGACTGCTGCAAAATAATTAATGAAAAAAATTTAATATCTACCTGACTATGGTTTAAAAAGAAATGCTATGAGGGCCAACTGGATAGCTCAGCAGACTAAAACACTTGCTTAGGCAAGTGCAGGGACTGGGATTCAATGCCTGGCATGTAGTGCCGGCCCCACCCCCCGGATGCGCTGAGATGACTGGGCTGGTGGCAGGCCCCTGTAATCCCAGTGCTTGGGAGGCTGAGAACAGAGGATCACTAGGAGTCCAGTCTGTGTAGTGAGACCCTGTAGACCCTGTGCTAAATACATTAAAAAAAAAAAAAAAGAAGTGCTATGAAAAAATAAATACTCATTTATAGGAAAGATAAAGCACGGGCACATTTAATTTACCAAATCTAGCACAAATGGAAAAGTAATCAACATGATCATTAAAGATCATTACAGATGATTTAATTATTTAATTCTAAGGAGGCATTAGTGAGTCTATAAGCACAGTTTGTAAAGCAATATTTGAGGAATTCCACCTACTTTTCACAGACTGTAAGAACTTTTGGGGTTCATACAAGTACTGACTGAGCATAAACCATGTACTCTGCTGTGAATTGAGACCAGAGTGGTGGAAAGGGACTCTGCAGTGCCATCAAAGCACAGATTAACAATGTATTTGGACAGGTGCTGTAAAGGAGAGCTGAGACTGCTACAGGAGCCTCTGAACTGATGAGGTGGCAGTAACGGGGACAGACTGAGGTTTAACCCAGTTCACCAGATTTCCTAGGAGGTCACAGAATATTTTGCCTGGTGTGGCAGTACATGTCTGTAATCCCAGCGCTTGCGAGGCTGAGGTAGGAAGACTGCCATGGAGTTGAGCCTAGCCTGGGCTACGCAGTAAGTTCAAGGCCAACCTGAACTACACAGAGACCCTGTCTTTAAAAAAAAGTTTTTGGAAGAAGTAAGGCATAGGTTAAATTCTAACAGATAAATTAGGTGGAACTTGGAGGCATGGATCAGTGGTAAAACACTTGCCTAACATGTACAAGGCAGCTCTGAGTGAAAGGGAAGAAAAGGAGGGAAGAAGGGACACAGCAGGGAGGGAGGGTTGGATCTCTCTCTCTCTCTCTCTCTCTCTCTCTCTCTCTCTCTCTCTCTCTTTCAATAGGGTCTTGGCACTGGACTTGAACTCATGATCCTTCTGCCTCAGCTTCCCGAATGCAGAGATTGCAGGCATGTGCCACCAAACCTGGCAAGAACAGCATTTCACACAGAGACTTGGGATGTGCAAAGGCCCTATGGGGGGTTAGGTCCAGGCAGTGTGCTTCAGAAACCAAGTTCATAATGTTTATGCTGTGTAGATTTTCTGTCAAGTTCTTTTCTGTTCTCTGTAAAATAGGAAAGTTAGGTCCTCTGTCCAGGTAGGAGTAGGGCAAAGCTTCAGAAGTCTGAAAAAATACTGAAAGGACAAACAAAAGTGAATTTATAAAAATCTCAAGAATAGAACTTTCAATGATTAGTATTCTCTGGCATTTGTGTCATCTATTTGCCATATATATATATATATATATATGACTAGTATTCTCACAGACTAGTTAGCCTAGTTATATTTTTCCGACATTTAAAATAGTATCATTTTTTAAATGACAATTTTTAAAAATTAATTTTAATGAGGAAGAAATAGCAATGAGACAGATTCAAAATTATAACTTGTATAGTTATATACAAAGTTATAATTCAAAATTATAACTTGTAGGACAGTTATAATAATTAATATATTGTATATTGTTGCCTTCATAGCAGTTATTTAGAGTATAAGATGCAGATATCTTGTCTAAACACTATTAGTACAAATCTTCTCATTGAACTAAGAGAAAGTAGCTGTATATTTATCCTATTTTGTATAGAGATATATTTTTTTCCACTACAGAACGATCCTTCATTTATATCCCCCTTTTTTTTGTTTTGTTTTGTCAGAGATGGGTGTTCCATTGTCATTCAAATATTGTAGGTGCATGCATTCAGCAAAATAACCCAATATAGTCCAGTAGTCCATAATAGTAGTGGGTTATCAGCAGATAACTGGCAATGTTGCAAGTTGTTGACTTGAGCCTTTTATAGCTCAGCATATTAATATGGCTTTACTTTTTATACCTCATGGTTATACTTTTCTGCTGGATGGTTAAGACCAAGTTAAAGCAGGACCTATATAACTAAAAATGTAACTTTTGGATCTGACAAGGTCAGTCAAATCCCCTCAGGATTTACCCTGAAACCATGCAGAGCAGTTTTAAACGGCAAGGTTAAGCTACCACAGAAATCTGCTTACCTCGTATAATACATGACAGCCTCCTCATAATCTCCTGAGTTGAAAGCTTCGTTTCCTTTCTCCTTTTCACGAACAGCAAGAAAGCCCTTTTCCTTCTCAGTGAGACCTAGAGACAATATTCTCTGTTATGTGTGAAAATACAGAGCCATTGAAATTTTAAATCCAACAATTTTCTAACAAATTGTTTTTCAGTGCTAGGGATGGGACTTCGGGCACTTAGTGCACAGGTACTCTCCCGCTGAGCACCCAAGGGTGCTTATCTTTAACTCAAGTAGAAAATCGTATATTAAACAAAGCATAAAATAGAAAGCTTTCCTAAGTTTAGGAATTTTTAAAAACTCATTGAGAATTTTTTAAAATTTAGCTTTTTTTATGACTAGCTTGGTCGTTCCCACGGACTTCATCCTTTTTTTTGTTATGAAACAGAAAGAAAAACATGTGAGTAATTTATAGGAAACAGATGATTAAGAAAAGTAATAAAAACAAGTGAATCACACTGAGAGAAGCAGGTTTATTTTAAAGTCTTAGTAAATCTATTTATTATAACTTATTCACATAAAGTTAAGTAGTTACAAAATTCAAATGAACTTGTAGGCATGGCTAACTTCATGGGAAAATCCATATTTTTTTTTAATGTATTTGGTATATGGTCTCACTATGCAGCTCAGACTCATAGTGATCCTCCTGTTTTCAGCCTCCCCTTGGTGGCCAGCTCAGCGGAGGCGGGGCTGGCATGGAATGTGGTACCAGGGATTGAACACCGATCCCTGAGCTTGCCTAAGCAGGCACTTAGTCTACTGAGCTATCTCACCAGCCCTGAAAATCCATACATTTTAAATAAAAATATGCGACACTCAAAGACAATTTCTGTAGGTTGACAGCTGTTATTACCACTGGAAAATTTAAAAACTATTAAATTAGTCCTATTTTCTGTTACCTGCTGTGTCTATTCTTGTCCCAATTTTAGATAAATGTGCCTTGTTGTCTATTATAATCTTCTCTTTATAATCTTCATCAATTTTTGAACATTCCTTTTCCACATCAAATCTTAAATGGAAAAACAAAAAAGCTGAAAAGAAGATTACTATTGGCAAGAAAACATATTTGAATTACACCTTGAGTACCCCTAATATGAAACACTGAAGATCAGCAAATTAAATTTTGCAGTATTTGCATATGCAAAATGAGATAACTTGTGGATTGGACCCAAATCACAGTGCAAAATTCATTTGTTTCACAAACAATGTGTAAATACAGTCTAATCAAATGTAATAATGTATCTTAAAAAAAATTTGAACACAAACCGAAGTTTCAGGGAATTGAATTTTCCATTCGTGGTATCACCTTAATGCTACAAAGCAAGTTTCATGTTTTGGGCCATTTCAGATTTTTGGATTAGGAAGGTGCATTGCGCCTCTGAACACATATTTAAAGCAGGCAGAATAGGTTTGCTTTTCAAGTCATATATATTCTTTCTTAAGGAAACATACCATTAAGAGAAGCTTTAAATATTAAACAGATCTAACCTGTTCAGAATGCTGACATTAAAATTATCACTAAGTCTTCCCCATTTAAAACGTTCTTTTTTTTTTTTTTTTTTTTTTTTTTTTTTTTTTTTTTAAGACAGGGTCTCCCTTTGCAGCCCAGGCTGGTCTTGAACTCACAATGATCCTCCTACTTCAGTCTCCCAAGTGCTGAAATTACAGGCGCAGGCCACCGTACCCGGCAAATGTTTATACTTTTTAAGAAAGTTTGGATGGGTAGAAAGAGAGTAATAGTTATTTTTGTTTGGTTTGTAAACAAAAAGATGCAATAGGTTCTATTTAATAAAAAAGATTGAAAATACTTAGGCTAAATATGTTCTGTATTCTACTAAAATAATTTGACACTTGACTATGTTCAGGTTTATACTAATTATTGTTAAAATTATAATATATAATGGTAAGGAATTTCTCAGTAACACATTTATATAAAGAAAGGTAAAACATACTTATCCCACTCTGCATAATCCCTTGGAATTTTCTTTTTAGCTGGTTTATTTTTAGAAGAATATTTTTTCTGAAACAATAAAATGATGTTTTTTGAGACATTTAATCTAAAAGATTAGCAAGGTTTATTATAAATGCAAAGAAAATAAAATACTGAAGATACACTAATGAACAGAAAATATAGATAACAACTTAAGTATCATATAGCAGGTAAAATAAAGTATTTTAAATTTGTAGTTAATTCTGAGAATAATCTGTATGCTTTGCATGTATATACAATTTGAAAATTTACATGTGGGTACTTTTTAATAATTTTTTTCTTTTTATCCATGGGAAGTTAGTACATGTACCTAACAAATCATCAACTTCTTTCTTTCTCTTTTGTTTTTTTGAGACAGGGTTTCACAAATAGTTCAGGCTGGCCTTGAGCTCACTTCATCGCCCAGGCTGGCCTCAAACTCAGTGATCCTCTGGCCTCAGCCCCCTGAATGCTGGGATTACAGGTCTACACCACCACACCCATCTATAACATGTCTTTTTATTTTTACCCTTCTCTTCCTCCCTGCACCTCTTTATGAACTAAATTCTGATTCATTCTTTTAAAGCTTAGACATTGGAGAAACAGGACTAATTGCTTTGCTGTACCTCTAATAAAGCTGTTTTGTTTGCAATGACAAATACCCTTCTTGGGCTAATTCTATCACAAAAAAATAAATCCATTTAGGTCACCAAACTGATGAAAGGGCAGGGATACTTGCCAAATAAAGGGATTCCGAGGCTTCTCTCCATCCTCACCACCCCACCCCACCCCGCAGCCACTGGTGCTGCACCCCCCAGCTGATCTCTGCTCCCTGCAGCCTTCTGATTTTGCTTTCCTGAAGGGCTACCTGTTTTCTCTTGGTAGCAGGAAGCATGTCCACAGCAGGCTGGGATTATGCTCTCATGGGCTTTGTCATCAGCGAGGAAATAGAATGTATTCTCTACCTTCTACTAGAGAAGTCCCCCAAGAGAGGACTTGATCGGCCACCTTGGTCATGTACCCAGCCCTAACCAAATATCAGCTTCGTACAAAGGGGTGCTCTCTTGGTCCCTGCCCCATTGTTAATGATGGACAGGGAGGATTGTTTTGCAACAGATGGCATTGGGAGGGAAGGCCAGCAGGAGCCACACACTCTCAAGGAGTTAATCTTCCAGAGCCACACTGCTGTACATATGCTAGATATTCCTAAGGGAGGTTAACTTTTATCTATCTATAGTCTGAAGAAGGGGAAGTATAAAAAAATTTACAATAAAAGTAGCTATTGATTTGTTTTTAAATTATTACCTATCTTTACTATCTATTGTTAAGTGTGTGTTTGCTAGTAGATGACTCAGCAATATCAGAAACTGAGGAATATTGTGCATCCTCACAGGCTCAGTAAGTGTCAGTTGATGCTTGGACTCTATTCCTTGCTTATAGAGAAAAGATTCTTGATGATAAGTTGAACTCTATCTCCCCAAAAGATAGGAAAGTCTCAACTCCTGGTCCTTGTGGATGAGACCTTTTGGAATAAGGTCTTTACTAGCCAGTCGTCACTGTCAGCATGACTGGATTAAGAGAGTCCTGCAGAGGCGGTCAGATCCTGTGGCAGTGCATTAATTAATGCTCTAGTGTGCCCAGCTGAATGCGCTGTTAGGTCACCAGGCCCCGCTGGAGGAGCCGGGTGTGAGCCTTTGGAAGGCGCATCTTTCCATGTGCTCTTACCTGTGCTGGGCTTACCAGCCACTACACAGTGAGCAGCTTTGCTCTTCCACGCCCTTTCACCCAGATGTGCTTGGCTTGGAGCCAACCCACCAGGCACTGAAATCTCTGAAACCCTGAGACAAATAAGCCGTCTTCCCCTTCAAGTGGTCTACATCAGGCATCTTGTCCCAGCAAGAAGAAGGCTGGCCACTATGAGATCTTTGCCCATGTATGCAAGTTGAGGTGAGGATGTTGGAGTTGGGCCCTAATCAGGTTGGGTTGTTCTTAGAAAAAGGAGTGAAGGATGGGCACAGCAGGAGGCTGGTCACTCGAAGATGAAGGTTCAGACTGGAGCTGGACTACCAATGAGCCAAAAAAGCCCAGCACTATTAGAACCTGGAGGAGCAAGAGGGACCCTCCCCTACAAGTTTTAAAGGGAGCATGACCTTGTCAATACCTTAAACTCAGACTTTGGGCCTCTAGAGCTATGAAAGAATAGGTCCGCCTGCTATAAAACAACCAGTTTGTGCTACTTTGTCATAGTAGCCCAGGAAACTAACGCAGGTGGCACAACTTAGTTTTACAGGACACTGTTACAAATCAAAGGTACTTAAATTTGTATGTTGGTACATACAAATGTATGAAAAAGTGAATATGAATGGCTTGATTGTTGTAATCATTTTACAATGTGTGTATATATATAAACATATCATATCATTATATATATATAATATATATATTATATATATATATTATATATATATATATGTTGAATACACAGTTTGCATTTGTCAATTATAATCCAGTATAGAAAATATTTAATAAGTAAATAAAATGGACATTGATAAGAATCTCAAGACACAGATTTGGTGTATGGGATAAAATACACTATACAACATTATATTTTTATATTGCTTTGGAGTTTGGGCTTCCACAAAAGGACAGTACTTGAGAGGCTGTGGTAGGAAGATCACAAGTTAGACATTAATGTGGGCTTCGTAGAAAGTATAAGCCCAACTATATGGTGAGACCCTATCTAAATAAACCTGGGGACCATAAAATGAAATTCACTTGGACTCTGAAAGATTAAGGCATATATCCCTTCCATGTATCCCACAGTACCCTATCCTAATATTATAGTGTAATAAAATATATTTTCATAAGTAATTATGGGACTTAGTTGAATATAGTACTTCAAAGAATCTGTGTAGAGAATTTGTAGACCATATTTATTTAATAATAAAATCTAGTTGTTTAACAAAAGACTTTCAAAACAGTCTAACTTTCAAAGGTAAAGAAAACAAAGTATTAAATAAATCATTTTATGGCACAAGACACCATAAACTTATCTATGCAAACAGCAAACAGATTTTTGTGCTAGAAGAATGGGAAAAAAATTAAACTTTCAAGCTGTATACAGATACTACTTCCTCTTTAAACAAAAATAAAATATGCTCTTATGGACACATATTTTCAACACTCATAATGGGTACTTCTAAGTCTGTATGTGGACAAGAAATGTCCTTAGCTTTCAAAGACTGTCAAGTATTTTGTTTTCCATTTCACTTTTTCTAACATACTCTCCATAGTTCTGTCTAACCTGTTGGTTGGTTCTCTCTTTCTCTCTTTCTCTCTCTCTCTCTCTCTCTTCCTTCCTTCCTTCCTTCCTTCCTTCCTTCCTTCCTTCCTTCCTTCCTTCCTTTCTTTTCTGTATTAGCACAGGGTCTACAGGGTTACAGGGTCTCATTATGTAGATCGGACTCGTAGTGATCCTCCTGTTTTTAGCCTCCCAAGTGCCCGGATTACAGGCATGTGCCACCACACCCAGTCTCAATCGCCATCTCAGGGCACCCATGGGCGGGGCCAGTACAGCATGCTGGGGATAGAACCCTGGTCACTTCACTCTGCCTAAGAAGGTGCTTTAGTCTGCTGAACTATCCTGCCAGCCCCCATTGGCATTCTCTGTACCAATCTGTGACAGTTTCCTACTGCTTATTGCTGTTGTTCCTGCCACTCATTCCTCTTTGCCACAGCCTGGTCGCCTGGGCTTTCCCATCTTTGCTTGTGGTGTACTTGGGTGATTAATGCTAGCACTTCCTCCAATGTTAGGTCTTCAGTAAGTATAACTCATCAGGATTTCTGACCAGCACTTCTTCAAGCTTCATGTTGAACTTCAGATATTCCCTGTAACATTATTCTTTAAAAAAAAAAAAAAATAAATAAATAAATAAAAACAATATTCTTTCAGAGTAATCCTCAGAAATAATATCTTCAAAAAGAGTCATTTCTTAAAAGTTTTTGTCTTAAAGATGTTGCATTAAGAAACTGATAGAGACACCTGACTCTGAAGAGATGCATAGCTTAGCAAAAGCTGCTTTAGGGATAGCCAAATAGCTCAGCTGATTAAAGCAGATGCGGAGGCTGGGGTTCTGATCCCTGGCCTGCCTCGGGGGACGTGATGAAACTGCAATTGAAACTGGGTGTGGTGGTGCGTACTTGTAATCCCAGCGCTTGGGAGGCTGGAAACAGGAGAAACACTATGAGTCTGATCTGTGTAGTGAGACCCTGTAGACCCTGTAGGACTCTGTGCTAAACACAAAAAAGAAAAAAAGCTGCTTCTACTGTGTTGTCCCCTCCCACAATGGTGAATAACACTGTTAAAAACTTTGGTACGTGACATTAGTTTATGCACATAATGGTTAGATCAACAAATTAAATTTCTGGTTCTTTTATATTTAATTAAAATTTATATGACTTATTATGCTTGAAGAATTAAGCTATACAGGCCAAAAAGTTAAATATTCATTGGTATGTCTATTATATTTATCATAAAATATGTATTCAAGAATCTATGGGTCTACCAGATACTAACAAGCAAACTGCCATCTATGATCATCATCAATCTTTCTACATTTTTAACTCAAATACAATTGTGTAATATTTAGGAAATTTTAATTTTCCAATTATACTCACACAAAAAATTATCAGAATTATTTTTTAGGTTAAAAAAATAATTGCACAATCCATTTGCCACAAATGAGCTCCCTGCATGTGGAGCAGCAGCGAGCCACAGCGTGACTGTCTGTGGTGGTGCCCTGTCCATGCATAAGCACTTCCTCTTATATGACGAATAGAGACAAGAAGGGACAAAAGCATCACCTCTCATAGCTTCACTGGCCCTTGATGTTTTCATTGTATGTTAAATGCCTGATTTCACTTTTACACCCAAAATAAAACAATAATTTGTATTCTGAAAGGTAATTGTACATATGTTCCCAGAAGATATTAGCAACTTCCAACATGATCCCTAGGGATAATTCAACGTTCTGAACCATGCTTCAGAAAAACATTGCTAGCAGTCTGGACAGGATTTATTCCTATTCCATCACTGGTAATAACTGTACCCGTTGCCATAGGAATTTTGAATTCAGGAGCACTCAGTACTATGTATGGCAGCCGCAGATCTGACATCAGCATGATTTAAAGGAAAGCTTCAACTGGTCCTGGACACATGCACCACCCCAGCTCCACCGACCTGCCACTGCCTGGGCAGAGGATGGAGCGCCATCATAACATTATAGATATCTAAGTTATTCAGAAGTATTATAGGCAGTCAGGCAGGCCTGGATCCTCAAGAGGCCAGTGCAGAACACAACTACTGTGCATGCACTAAAGGTCAGGCCTTAGGACAGAGGATGACTAAACCCATACACGTCCCCTAGGGAGGAAAAGAAATGATTGGTATTCTAAATAGGTATATTAATCAGTAATTATCTAAGTACTATATAATTACAATACAACTACGCCTATTGTAACCTTACTGGTTCATCATAGTCTTATCTCACCTCACACCTATCCTGTGATTTTCCATTTGATCAATATTACCTAAGTGTATTGATTTATTACAGCTCTGTTCCACCTTGAACCCACCACACCTTGTGGCTTTACTCAATTAAACACCCTCAAGAAGGAAGTTTGGCAGGCAATGCACTTTCTGGGCCCCCTTTTGTCTCCCAGAAACTTTCTTCCTCTGAATAAATACTTCCTACTTCTAACCTCTATTGTTCCTACAATTCACCCTTCAATTTTAGAGAACATAAACTTGGCATAGCAGATATCTAGCAGGTTGGATGCTGTATTTCATTGCATTATTTGAATTATTTAGAGGTGCTATGTCATATGCCTTATTATTAATTTCATGTTATGTCAGCACATGCAAAGTTTTTGGTATCATGACATTTTTAGACTTCTGATGTAGCCTACTTTTTATTTTTTAGTACTTGGATCAAACTTGGAACCTTGCACTTGCAAGGAGGGTGCTTATGCCCCTGAGCTATCTCCTCAGATGGACTTCTGAAAATTATTGGTCATTTGGTGTTATGTTGATCTTCCAAACATTATCACATTTCAATATACAATTAAAATCATATTATTAATATCCCCATGGATCTCATTAGAAAAGTCTTTAAACTGTGCTTTGAGAGAATTGTAAGCCATAGAATTATAGAATCATAGAAGGAATGAACTCTTGTACTAGGTCCTAACAAAGCAAACCCAAATGGAGCCACTCATGCTAACTGGAGTCCACATCACTACCCAAAAACTCTAATCTTTTCAGAAAGTAGAAAGGAGAAAATAGGCATAAGAAAGGTCCTTCCACTTCAAGAACAGTAAGCTGATGTTCACCAGTTTGTTCTTTAAAGCCTCTGTTCTTGCTCATGACACCTAATAAAAATCAACTATGCTGCCATATTCAATCGAAGACCTTTTCTAAATTTGTAGAAGAGCTACTACTTCAATTCACAAATCCTTAATAAAACCCAATTTGATCTTTAAATTTGTTGTAATTTTGTCACTTTTGCCAAGTGTCCTCCTAAAGGAATACAGCTCTTTTTTCTTTTCTTTCTTTTTTTCTTTTTTTTTTGGCACAAGTAGGTATTCAACAAATGCAAGGGACTGAAAAACCTAATTTACACTTCAGATTTTCTCACTGCCAGTCCTTTTTTCCTTAAAGTGATAGGTCCTCTGCTCAGCCAACAAAATGCCCCAAAAAACTCACATCTGAATAACCCTAGTTTGTCTTATTAAACATTCTGATGGGGAAGCAATCACCCAATAGCCCACTGGCATAAATAGAAGTTGCCTTTCAACTTCCTTGGTGCAAAGCTCTTCATTCCAATCTAATCATTTCCTGCAACAAATCTTGGTGTGTTGGCCTGGAAAACACTGTGCTGATCACTTGTTCACTGGCAGAGGCCTGCTGGCTGCAGCAGGCACTTGCAGAGGAGAGGGGCACACCCTCCGACTGCTTTCAGAGTCTCCTCTGAAACTTTGGATTGGGAGCCCCTGCGTGACAGCAGAGACCTTGCTGCACCAATAGAGAGACTGGTTTGGGCCCTTAGACAAGGTAGGACTGCCCTGGGATGTCCCACAGTCAGCTTGGCAGTTTATGTCTCCTGCATGAGATGAAGGAGGGACTAATCTTTCTTCACCTGTGTCAGCCTGTGATAATCAGAATAACTAGCTTTTGTCTCAGCTAGATTTTGCCCATGGGACTGGGGGCTGGAGAGTTTAAAACTCTGTGTGCTTGTGCATGAGTGCGAGGACTGATTGTGAAAGGGTGATGTAAGCAACAGGTCATTCCCTCTGTGCACCATGGCAAAGTCCCCCTCGGAGGCTCAGAGCTATGGAGCTTTGCTGGGCCAGATCTTGATGGTACTGTAGTCTCATCTAATTGGCAATAAGGGGCAAATCAACCTCTGCAATGGGGGGGTGACCCAGTATGGGGTTTATATATCCTGCCTGCTGAGATAGTCTTGTCCAAAATGAGGGTAGCAGCCAGAACCGGCAAGCGCTTGGTCTCTCCTTCATGAGGGACATCCATCCTTAAGTCTGAAGCAACACTGTTCAAGGGCTCACAACATGTGCTACAGGGAGCCAGTATTTGTGCAAGTGAGAGTAAAGTTACCCTCTCAAATATATTCTGAACAATGTAAAGGATTTTCAGACAACAAAAACGAAGCCCCAAGAGCTAGCTGCCTGCCCTGTCTTCTCTGTTAAATTGAATGGGTGCATCCATGTCCTAATTGGCCACCAGAGGGAACTCTAAACTTAGAAGTTGTTCACCAGGTTTGGGACAAAATAACATTCTAAACCAAATGACCACCCTGGTCAATTTCCTTATATTGATTACTGGCATGGACTGTAGGGGAGCCTTCCAACTTGGCTCTGTGCCTGTCCTGTCAAGAGAAAGGAACTCTCCTGTTGTCAAAGACCACCAACCAGATCACAAGTCTCCTGTACAGGTTACCCCAAAGATGAAAAATTTATCCCATGCTGGCTGATGATCCTGAAAAGGACTTTCCACCCCCACTTGTGAGTGACTACCAAAACTTGCCAGAGCTGCCACTACCGCTGCTCCAGAGGTACCACCCAGCCCCCCACCAGCTATTCTCCCAGACTCAATTGCTCCAGTTTAGCCATCTGCACCACCCCTGGCACATCCTGGTCCCCAGAGCCCAAGTCAAGCCCTGTTTGCTGCTGGCTCCACTGGATACATCTCCAGATGCCTCCTTGAGGATATTCCTGGGGTTAAAGGGGACCAAATAAATAACCTGCTCTACACTACCAACCTTTCAGCTTCACTGACCTCCTAAACTGGAAACATCATACTCTCTCCTACTTGGAAAAGCCCCAAGCCATCATTGCTCTTCTGATCTTGATCTTTAGACACATCAGCCCACCTGAGAAGACTGCCAACAACCTCTCCTGACCCTTTTCAGAACATACTCACACTTCTGAGGGGGAACAAGCCTGGCTGAAGTCTAGAGTTCCAGACATAATTGTTGACCCTGGCACTCGAGTAAACATCATCTTTTCTCCCACCTGTCCAGACTGGGGCTTCAGTACTGAAGAAGGCTATAATACTTTGAGGTTTTATCATGAGGCTCTTCTGGCAGGAATAAAGGAGGAAAATAGAAACCCAATAACATGTCAAAGATTACTAAAATCAGCTAAGAACCTAATAAAAGCACTGCCAACTTTTATGAGACTGTGAAGCATACTGGGCTTATTCTTCATTTGACTCTGAGGCCCCAGAGAACCAGCAGGTGACACACTGAGCCTCTGACATCCATAGAAAGTTTCAAAAAATTGACCGGTTTGCCAGTATGAACGCCTCTGAGCTGTTCCAGATAGCCCAGAAAGCTTTTACAAAAAAAGACAGAAAAGAAAAAAGAGAATATAAATGTGAGGCAGACCCATGGCCCACTTTTTGGCAGTGATTGTGGGAAAACCAGTCCCAGAAAAACCCCAGATGGGGGTTTTCTCAACCCCACTATTGAGGCAAAGACAACAACAACATCTCACAGGGTCCTCAAGTCAAAACAGGGGGTCTCTGCCTGTTCCTGAGAGCCCCCTGAATCAAGCCCTGTCTGCTGTCCACTGGACACATCTCCAGATGCCTCCATGAGGGTATTCTAGTGGTTAAAGGGGACCCTATGCCATGGCTCAAACTGGTGTGCACTGGAAAGACAAATGCCCCCTCTGCCTAAAAGATCGATAAGTTTTAAAGCTAGTACTATGGACAACCACTAGGAAAATAACAAGGTAGAAAGTATTAATAATTGAATCTTTGATGTAATTCAGGTATAAAAAAATAAGATACGCAAACAGCTATACTCTCTTAATTTACTGATAAGAGACATACACTATAATAATGTCTGTAAGTATAATATCATGTATACACCTTCTATGATACCAAAACATTATGAAAACAAGTTTGCAATGTATTAATTTGTCAAATCCATCTTGTCAAGGTATCTTAAAATATCTCATTGATATTTGTACTTCAATAAAATAAAAATTAAAAAATAAATAAATAATAAAAAATAAGTTTTAAAGAACCAAGCATGCCATAGCCTGACCCCCTGCTCTCACTTTATGATGACGATAAATAGGACTCACAGGCTCCATAAGACCAGGCCCCAGGAGCCCACAGTCACTGCTAAAATGGGGTGTGGGGTGTGAACCAATGACTTCTATGGTGGATGTGGCACTGCTGAACACTCTGTTGTAACTCAGCCTGTTGCTCCTCTGACCTGGAACTTTCAAGTAATCAGTACCACCAGGACCCCACTGAGAAAAAGTTCTGCCATAGCACAGCCTATGAGATTGGTAGACACATTTTCAAACATGAATTTCTATACATGCCTGAATGCCCTATTCCTGTCAACCTCCTCTCAAAGCTGGGGTAACTCTCTTGCCCCAAGCCAGCCAGCATCTCTCACACTTAAGCCCACTGCCTAAAGCTTGATATTGACTCTGACTGTGCCCCAAGCAGAATAATGGCAATTACATCAAGCAGAAATATCCAAACAGTGTAATACTGAGATTTTAAAAAGCATGTTTCCAGGTGGATAGGCAGAAGACTCGTCACCAGGGCTAGCCGCCACCCATGCCCTTTTGGTAACTGAACTCAAACCACGTGCTACTCTCATTGCTGTCAGACAATATCCAAGGTCAAGGTTTTGGGATCCTACCCCACATCTCCCAGCTGAAGCAAGCAGGAATCCTGACAGATTGTCAGCTACCCTGGAATATGCCCCTGCTCCCAGTAAAAAAAAAAAAAAAAATGGAGACTTCTGTCTAGTAAGACCTTCACATGGTCAGTGCAGCTGCTATGACCCTGCATCTGATAGCCCCCAAACCATACACCCTCCTAGACCTGCTTCCTCCTGATGACTGCTTCACCTGCCTGGACTTAAAAGATGCTATCTTCTGCCTGTGTGGTCCACCAGCCAGCTCCCTTTTGCCTTTGAATGGGAGGACCCCAACACAGAGAGAAAGAAGCAGCTCACATGGACTCAACCCCCAGCCGGAATCCAACATACAGGACTCTCTTTTTGAGGATCTCCAAGTAGATTTCACTGAGATTAAGTTGTGCCTGAGCTACAGATATTTGTTGTTACATATCTCTACTCATTCTAGGTAGCCAGAAACACACCCTACCCAGGACTGAAAAGGCCCCTGAAGTGTGCAGGGTACTGTTAAAGAGAAATCACCTCCAGGTATGGGCTGTCCCTAACTATAGGCAGTGACAACAGGTCATCATTTATGTTAAAAAAAAATCCCAGAAATAAGCTAAAGAATTAAAAATTAAATGAAATCTTCACACTGCCTATAGGCCCCAGACTTCTGGCAAAGTTGGATGGAAGAACAGAATTCTGAAATCAATATTAACTACACAGTATCAAGAGATTCGGGCACCTTGTGTGGACTTGCTCCCAGTGGTCCTTTTAAAAGTCAAGGACATCAAGGGCCAATATTCAGTTATTTCCCCAACCTTGCCTAACTATATCTATTAAACCAAGCAACAGATTTGATGGTAAAAATAGATCATACAACAACCACTGTTAATTAGCTATTCCTGTTTTAAAAATCTATAACATACATATTATTGTATGTTACCCTGTTTCTGTCCTTTTTTTTTTTTTCTATTTGCTTTAGTTTCTGTTTTTACTCTTCAAAATAAAATAAAAAATAAATAAATACAAGCCAGGATACCATTGGGACCCACCGGGTACACTCCTTATTTGGAAAACCCTTCCCCTTAATAAAGGGCATTCAGGGAGACTTACATGACATAAAAACACAGCAGAAAGGGCAGCCTTTCCCACTGACATCCCTGCTCATACCCATGACCCAGGTGACATGGTTTGGTTTAAAAACTTGAAAAAAGACCCATGTCTCTCATTGGAGGGGCCCTTATTTAATTATTTTGACCACTCCCACCATAGTAAAAGTGGCAGAGATCCATCCCTGGCTTCACCATGTCAGAACCAAGTGGGCTCATCCAGTTGAGTGCTGACAGGTCAGCCCCCATGAAGACCACCCTGAGGAGGCAACACACAGCTGCAGCCCAAGCAGATACCACACACTGGAGCGCCCGCGTTCAATGCTCATGTACTGTTTTTCTGTCTGGTTTCTGGCCTCTACCTCTTGTTAGTCTGTATGTTTGCCCTGGGACTCTGGGTTCTAACCCAAAGACTAGAGGAGTCCCCCAAAATATTGCTTTTGTCTTTCTGTATATCTGTGCAACCACTAGGCTACCCACCCTTCTGTATCTCTGACTTGGGACTAAAATAACTCTCCTTTGGGTAATGTATCTAACCCTTTTAGGGATTTATGGAAAGGAAGATACTGGGAGTTCCAGGCAAGTCAGGGCTGTACTCTAAATCTCTTCAACCATACTAGGTGGAAGCCCTACCAACCTAATGTGTCCTTGTACTTTGACGGGTGTCTCAACTATGGGATCAATAGTTACTACACAGGACATAGTGACCTGTGTTGGGAATGGACTTACTAAAGCAATGATTGGCAAGGAGCCCTCTTTCACAACAGGTGGTCAAAATTTTTTTATTTTTATTTTTATTTTTTGCAGAACCAGGGATTAAACTTAGGCCCTTGAGCTTGCCAAGGAAGCGCTTATTCTACTAAGCCATCTCCCCAGCCCCTCAAAATTATATATATATATATATATATATAACATTTAAAACTGGTATTGTGGTGCTAGTGATATATATTGGCCCAGAAGAGAAAGACATATGACAGTCTGGAAAAACTTCCTTTATAATTGAAGACCTCCTGAGGCCAGCTAGGTAGCTCAGCAGACTAAACACCTGCTCAGGCAAGAGTGTGGGGCCCAGGGTTCTACCCTGGCATGCCATGCTGGCCCTGCGACTTAATGGAGACTGGGTGTGGTGGTGCGTACCTATAATTCCAACACTTGGGAAGCTGAAAACAGGAGAATCACTATGAGTCCAATCTAAGTAGTGAGACCCTGCAACCCTGTACTAAATACATTTTAAAAAGTAACAATAAAAATAATTTAAGACCTCCCTCACTCAGTGTCTAGCCCCCATTGACTGCAAAATGGGCTCCTGTAGCCCCATTCAGTACCATGTATGTAACTCCAGTGACTCTGTCTGGGCAACTTGGACGTTAATCATCCAAGTGGAAGACTCAGATAAAGATCCTGCAATGTTAGTTCACATTCAAGAAGCCTTTACTCCCACCTCCAAACTCCTCACTAGTTCCAGGCCTGCAACAGTTAGCTAATCAGACTCATGCTATATTCCAGTAGGTCAAACCCATGCTGGGAAAAGACTGCTGGTCACCTGCCTCACATGCTTGGCTTTAGATTAACTCCAAATGCTTCCTGGTTCCATGTTAATCCTCTGGAAATCTTTTTACAGTTTACCTAACTCAAATAGTGGGAAGCTCCACTTGCTTCTGGGTAGTATCAGCCAGCATTTTCCAAATGTCAGCTGACTGTGCCTCCATAACCTGACCCAGCTCCTCATTTCAGACCAATAATGGAACTTTCTTTGTGCACTTTAATAGGGGTGTTTTCCCCACAACACAAGAGCCTCTGAAGCATTGCCTTCCTGGTTCCAGATCTGAATTTTTACCCTTGGTGACTGCAGCCATCTGGCTCAGACTGAATTCCACCAGAAACAGGATTCCATATTTCTGCCCATCCTGGCTAGCAAAATGATAGCAGATGGCCCAGTCATGGGTGGAACAGACCTTGGATTAGAACAAAGCCAATATATACTGGGCGAAATAGCTCTTGGATTAGAGCAGAGCCAATATACACAAATGACTAACAAAACAGCAGGAGACTTTGAAAGCATTAAAAACTCTATTGACAGCCTCAAGGAGCAGACTGATTCTTGAGCCATGGTTGTCCTACAAAACTGGAAGGCTTTCGACCTTCTGACAGCTCAACATAAGTCAGGAATAATCAAAGAAAACTCCCACCAATTGTAAAGGCACCTGAAACAGAGGGCCACATGTAGATTGGCTGGTTCTTCTTGGTGGAGCTCCTAGACATTTTCCCTTCCTTGGCAGGAGCCTTACTGGGCCTTTTAATGGCCCTGCAGGTGCTCCTTCTCCTGGGTCCACTTGTGATTCACATCCAAACTCATTTTCTATCTGAGCGCTTTGAGGCTAAACATCGCCAGCTCCTACTAAGGGCCACCCCCTTCTGATCAACTTCTTAAAACTGTGGAAAAAGAACCTTCTTTGTAAAATCAAGAGTGGAAATGTAGTGGGAAAAATGTTAAAACCACAGCTTCATCCCTGGAGCAGCACAGGCCTAGTCAGTTGGCCTTGACTACCCAACTGCAACCCAGAGATGATAAACTCAGCTCTATCTGTCCAGCTGCATAATAGCTGACACAGATTTCCCATCTTATTAGTCTTCAAGGGGTAGACCAGCCCTGTCACAGTCCTAATAAATCTTGCTTGGTTTCCTGGACTTTTAACACCACCACCAGTCTTCTTTTTTCTGTCTTTTTTTTTTTTTTTTTTTTTTTTTTTGAGACAGGGTCTTCCTATGTAGTTCAGGCTGGCCTTAAACTCACTTTGTAGCTCAGGCTGGTCTCGAACTCACAACAATCCTCCTGCCTCAGCCTCCCGAGTGCTGAGATTACAGGCCTGTGCCACCACACCCGGCCCCACCAGTCTTCTTGCCTTGTGATAAACAATGCCCTCTAACACAACCTATCCAGACACATTTGCTGGACAATGTATTACTAAAGTTACGTAGCCAATTATAAACTAACCTGTTTATATAACCCATTATGGACTCTGCATTTCCTGCTTACAAAAAGTATGGAAGTTACTGTTTTGCTCTAAGCCAGTGCTGATGTTTTGGGGAGCATCAGCCAGCCTGCGTAAATAAGCTTGACCTGCTGGAGAATAGCATGAGTCCGATTAGCTAACTGTTTCAGGCCTGCAACTAGTGAGGAGTTTGGAGGTGGGAGTAAAGGCCTCTTGAATGTGAACTAACACTGCAGGATCTTTGTCTGTGTCTTCCACTTGGATGATTAACATCCGTCCAGTTGCCCAGACAGTGTCACTGGGGTTACATACATGGTACTGAATGGGGCTACAGGAGCCTTTTTTGCATGTCATACCATAAATAACTACTACAAAGACAACAATATGCAGTGCATTAAGTGTAACAACTGTTTTACTAACGTGTTTTGAAACTGTCTTGTTGCTATTTGTTTCTCAATAAAATTAATAACAAAATTATTCCTTGAAAAACTGCACACTGAATGGGACTTTACAGGCTCATAAAAACTGGTCAGAGCAAAAGAGACAGGAAAGCAAAAGGAAAAAGAGGAAAGGTGGTAAACCCAATACATAAGGCATCAAAGGAAATACTCCTTCATTTTGAGCTTTCTTGTGATGAGATACGGCCTACCAAAGACAGTGGCAGTATTCACCAGCTGCAAACCTCCCCAGTTCCCCTGGAGGAGGAGATCATACCTTGACTACTATGATGGACTGAATTTTTTCCGTACACCTTTCTTCTTTTTCCTTTTGCTTCCCTGTCTCTTTAGCTCTGACCAGTTTTTATGAGCCTGTAAGGTCCCATTCAGTGTGCAGTTTTTTGAGGAACAATTTCATTTTATTTTATTTGTTATTAATTTTATTGAGAAACAAATAGCAACAATACAGTTTCAAAACACATTAGTAAAACAGTAACAATAACCGAGACATTGCATATTGTTGTCTTTGTACTAGTCATTTGTAAGGTTTTTGCCCCAGGAGCAAAGCCAGAACTTCTTCCCTACACCAGCCCATCCCATCCCATAAGGGTCTACCTCAGTAACATGAAGATCATTGTTTGAACCACGAACTGGAGGCAAATGATCTCTCACTTCCGGAAATGGTTCACTTTCTTGAAACTGCATTCTAGTTTCTTCTTTTTGTATTTCTGATACCCAACTCTAAAAAGAATGAGAGAAAAAGAAAGTAAATATGCAGTTTGAGTTACCCAGGCATTAGAAAGGACTGTACATCTTCATTTCCCACGAGTCCATTTTTAGGTGATAATTTGATATGCCATTCTCTATCTCTGGAACACCTTTCCTACCTTTTCTTTTTAAATGTGGCAAAAAAAAATGACATAAAAATTGGCCTTCTTAACAACGTTTTTTGCATACAGTTTAGCCTTGGTAAGAATATTCACACTGTGGTTGGTGACCTTGCCTATACATGGATATGCACTCTTGTATAACACTCTCCCCAAAACACCAGGTCACAGAACTAAATGTAAGAGTTTAGAGACTTCCAAGACAATGGCAGAGTGATGAGCAGCAGAGAAAGAGCCTCTCTGAGATTTGGTGTCCAGACACTGGATTAAAGCAACATGAGGAAGAGTAAAAAGAGAGAAGTGGGGTCTCAGGACCCAGAAAAGATCTGAAGTAAGAACCGAAGCCTAGGGCTTGGGAGACAGCTAAGCAGCCTAAGTGCCTGCCTGGCAAGCACAAGGACCGTGGTTTGATCCCTGGTACCACATACTGTGCTGGTCCCAGAACCCTGGCCACCAAAACTGGGCTTGGTGGTGCACACCTATAATACCAGCACTTGGGAGGTTGAGACAGGAGGATCACTGTGAGTCCAAGCTTCATAGAGAGAAAAAAAAAAAAAAAAAAAAAAAAAAAAAAAAAAAAAAAAAAAAAAAAAAAAAAAAAAAAAAAAAAAAAAAAAAAAAAAAAAAAAAAAATATATATATATATATATATATATATATATATATAGATATAGATAGATATAGATAGATGGATAGATATAGATATAGATATAGATAATTGAAGCCCACAATTATATATAAGACTGATAAAGAAATTTTAATACCACAAGGCAAGTGGTATTCTTTCCCTGAGCCCAGACTCACTGCATGGGAGAGGTAGATCCATGGTGACTACTAGCAACCCAAGAGGCCTCCGTAGAGAAATCCCAGTGGAATGGTAGTGGACACAGTGGGCTGCTGTAGCCGGTGAATTATTTGGTTTCAGGCATTTGGCAAGAGAAGGCAACTGGGGCCAACTGAGCTCAGAACTCAGAGCATCTGCTGGGTTCATCTCATGGTTCCCAAAGCGATTAGGCCAGCAGGAGGCACATGGACTGCTGCAGCTTGAACATGTTTGGTTCCAGCTTCATGGCCAGAACTTGAGTGGAAATAAAGATGCAGTCTCAGTGGGATTATCCACTGGTCCACTATAAAGCTACTGCTGATAAATCAACACAGATCTGGACTCTGGCCATGTTGTCTACCAGTGACAGCAGAGGCACACCTTAAAGTGAACCTTTTCATTTTTTCTTTCTTTCTTGTTTTGTTTTTGCTTTATTTTCATTATTAGTTCTTATTCTATAATAAGTATAAACATGGCTTCTAGATTTTTAATTGTTATTCTGTTCTTGTTTTTATTTCTTTCTCTCTTTCCCTTTTGTCTTTACCAGCTTCCCAAAATTTGTGTGATCTTCCTCTGTCCTACAGCCTTGCTTCTAATCTAGTCCACTTCTTTTATTTACCTAGTTTTTCTCAAAACTCCTTCTAAGTTTCCTTTCCTATGGGTAAAATAGCCATATTGAGGGCTTATTTTGTACATACAATTTTCTGGTTTGTTTTAGAATTTGTTATATAACCAAAATCCAGTTTATACAGTTAAAGGTGACAAATCAATAGTTATCTCAGTCTTTTTCTAGACTATATTTGATACTACTGTTAACATGGTACCACTGATTGTACCACTGTAGCCAAAGTGACATAATGTTTCAAACCAGTTGTTCTTCCTGGTATACCAAGACTTAAATTGCCTAAGGGTCATAAAATATACAAGAGCCCAATGCCAAAGAACCAGGGCCTGGGCCAAGTAGGCAGCAACTTCTCATCCCAATAAATAGAAGAGGCAGGATCTTACAACAGACTCAAAACCCAAAAGCCAGCTACAGCTAAAAGACACCTCTGAGAATAGTAATTTCCTAAGAGTTCTAAATGTTATCAATGAGCAGAGCCACAGGTGGGCAGATGGACCAACTGATGAGAGGGACTGGAAGCAGCAAGATGGCATAGACTCAGGGTGCCAGGAGGAAAATCTGTTACTACTACAAAGGGGATGTTGGAAATTACTATTATGGACAAGGCCATCCAATGAAGCCTCACCAAATCCGTATGACTCACAATCTGCTGCTCAACTATGGCCTCTACCGAAAGATAGAAATCTATCGACCTCACAAGGCCAATGCTGAGGAAATGACTAAGTACCACAGTGATGACTACATTAAATTCTTGCACGCCATCCATCCAGATAATGTGTCTGAATACAGCAAGCAAATACAGAGATTCAGCACTGGTGAGGACTGTCCAGTACTTGATGATCTGTTTGAGTTCCATCAGTTGTACACTGGTGACTCTGTAGCAAGAGCTGTGAAACTTAATAAGCAGCAGACGGACATCGCTGTGAATTAGGCTGGAGGCCTGCACCATGCAAAGAAGTCTGAGGCATCTGTCTTCTGTTATGTCAATGATACCATCTTGGCCGTCCTGGCACTGCTAAAGTATCACCAGAGAGTGCTGTATATTGACATTGATGTTCACCATGGCGGTGGCATGGAAGAGGCCTTCTATACCACAGACTGGGTCATGACTGTGTCCTTTCATAAATATGGAGAGTACCTCCCAGAAACTGGTGACCTATGGGATACTGGGGCTGGCAAAGGCAAGTATTATGCTGTTAACTACCCACTCTGAGATGGGATTGATGATGAGTCCTATGAGGCCATTTTCAAACCAGTCATGTCCAAAGTAATGGAGATGTTCCAGCCTAGTGTGATGGTCTTATAGTGTGGCTCAGACTTCTTGTCTGGGGATCGGCTGGGTTGCTTTAATCTAACCATCAAAGGGCATCCCAAGTGTGTGGAATTTGTCAAAAGCTTCAACGTGCCTATGCTGATGCTGGGAGGAGGTGGTTACAGCATTCACAATGTTGCCTGGTGCTGGACATATGAAACAGCCATGGCCCTAGACACAGAGGTCACTAATGAACTCCCATGTAATGATTACTTTGCATACTTTGGACCAGATTTCAAGCTTCAAATCAGTCCTTTGAATATGACTAACTAGAACACTAATGAGTACCTGGAAAAGATCAAACAGCAACTCTTTGAAACCTGAGAATGCTGCCCCACACACTTGGGGTTCAAATGCAGGCAATTCTAAAGATGTCATTCCTGAGGAGAGTGGTGATGAGGATGAAGAAGACAAGTGTATCTCAATCTGTTCCTCTGACAAACGCACTGTCTGTGAGAAAGAGTTCTCTGACCCAGATGAGGAGGGTGAAGGTGGCCACAAGTACTCTTCCAACTTCAAGAAAGCCAAAGGAATCAAAATGAAGATGAGAAAGAGAAAGAACCAGAAGAGACTAAAGAGGTGATAGAAGAGGAGAAGACCAAGGGGAGAGGCCAGAAGCCAAAGAGGAGGTCAAGCTGGCCTAAGCAGCCCTTTCCAGCTCAGGCTTCTTGCCATATTCCCTACTTTTTTACCCTCTAACCCCTCAGATTTTATATTTTATATTTTTCTGTATATTTATATTAAAATGTATTAAATATAAATGGCCCCAGGGACTAGAGAGGAGCCAGGGCTCTTGAGTGCAGGGCAGCTATGCCAGGGAAACTTTTCCAGCAGCGATCCTGCTCCCCCACCCCTCCCCAAGTCTTAGTTTTACGTCATAAAGGGTACAGATCTGGATGGAAGTGATGCAGCTGTAAGATGAAATCCTGATATGCTGAGAGCCTTGTTTAGTGTTAAGTGTTCTGGAAGGGGTGGCTGCATCTCCAGGACCCCTTGTTCTTTGGGCTCCTATAGTAACATCTGCTGGTTTTAGGTTGATTCTTTTCTCACCCCTTCACACTGGCCCCGAATGAGCTAAGCAGCTCACACTGCCCTGTCTTCCCCAGTTCTGCAGGTGGAGGTTGGTAGTCTAGCTTCCTTTTTTTTCAGATACTTTCACTTTTTGTGAGGTTCATTGTAATAAAATGGTACATTTCTATATCCTGAACTTGTTTCCTAGCAATGTCTCTGGGTTGATAAACATTGCTTCCCTGCCCTTTTTGTATGTGGGAGGGGGATACCCTGTATACTAAAAAATAAAGCAAAAAACAGAAAAATAAATAAATATTATCAATAAAAAACAGAAAATGAAAAGATGCTTAACCAAGATGCAACCCTAGACTTCCCGTTCACCAAAAGAAAATCCAGGAGGCAGCAAGGTAAAACAAGCTAATAGCTACCCATCTGGACTCTCTGAAGTGGTAACAGTGAAAGTAACGAGGCAAAGAATGGAGCTCTACAAAAAAATCAAACCAGAAATAATTTTTCAGATAACTACAGAAATGGTGACCATGGAGAAACCAAGGAATCCGTATAGATGATGCAAAGAAGAATAATAGAAGATTGAGCGGAGTCGGTGAAAAAGCAAGAGACAGCACAAATGATCTATAAAATCCATTCACAGACACCATGGCAGAAAAGTTCCCCAACAAGGAAAAAGAATGTGACATTTACATCCAAATTTAAGGCATACAGATCTCCAATTAGCCATGATGAAAAAAAAAAAAAGAAATATATAGCAAGGCATATAATAGAAGATTTCAGATTCAACACAAGAAGAGAATATTAAAAGCTGTCAGAGAAAAAGAAACAAATCACCTATAAATGGAAGCCCATGATAAGCACACTAGACTTCTCAACACAAACCCTTAAATCAAATAGACTTGGAGTGAACAAGCTCAAAAAAAAAAAAGAAAACCCCTCTAACCTAGATTGATGTGCCCCACAAAACTATTGTTCAGATCGATGGAAAAATAAAATACTTCCATGACAAGGAACACCTGAGAAAATTCATGAACACCAAATTAACATTCCATAATATTTTGAAGGATATTCTAGAAAGAACAAATAATGATTACAACTCCATGAACACCAACAGAATGAACCCACTGGACAAGGCAAATAATTAAACAGAGGGGGAAAGAAGGGAGCCAACAACAAGAAAATAACGTAGCAAGGACAAGTCAGTACACATCAGTTATGGCCATTAACCAATGCTAATGGTCTGAATTTATCAATCAGAACAAACAGACTGGAAAAATGGATCAAGAAGCAAGATCCAACAATATGATGCATACAGGAATCATATTTAATTCAAAAAGAAATTTATACACTAAAAGTCAAAAGATGAAAAACAATACTCCACGCAACAGGGACCCAGAAAAAAAGCAATGTTAGCTGTTCTATTTGCAGGTTAAGTGGATTTCAAGCCAAAATTGATTAAGAGAGAAAAAGAAGGTCACTACATACATGTTTACAAAGCTCGTGTCAGAATTTTAAGGTTTTCCTCATCCATTCTCTGGAAGATCATCTTTCCCAGACCCCAGATCATCCAACAAGCCCCGAAGGCAGACTTTCTCAGGTGTGGCTTCCAGGAGGAAACCAGAGCCTTGGACTTGGATTGTGGAGTCCCTTAGCATTCTCCCCACTGAGGAGGAGGAGGAGGAGGACAACAAATACATGCTCATGAGTAAAAGGAAGGCCTTGGATACCTTGGATGATAACATACTCAGAGGGTGTCACCCGGGATCCATGACCCTTCCGCATATAATTCCCACCCCAGTGGAAGAAATCAAGAGAGGACCAGTTGGAGAACATTTGCAGCAACTCCAGAGGGCAGATCTGTAACCACTCACTGGGCTCTACTTGTCGTCAATGCCATCAGAGAACTATTGATACCAAAACAAACTGTGGAAACCCAGACCACCAGGGCATTCGAGGCCAGTTTTGAGGCCCCTGCCTTTGAAATTGCTATGGTGAGTAGGTCAGGGACACATGTTTGGACCTGGACTGGCACTGCCCACTGTGTCAAGGGCTCTTCAGCTGCAGTTTCTGCCACCAGCAGGGTGGATGGTGTGCGACTGAGGACCTCAAGTACTTAGACAAGTACCATGGCTTTGGGAATGTGTATGCTTACTTGAAGAGTCTGAAACACAAGTACATAATACCTAGAAGACTGGCTGCCCACCTTGTGCTTCACACACCCTCATCATTGATGTTTATAGTTCTGTTATTGATTGAAACCTGAGTTAAGAATCATGATGGTCAGTTTCATAGGACACTCAGATCAGGTTAATCTCCTTAGACTTGTGAGCGCTTCTAGAACTTCATAGAAGGCAGTTTGCTAGTGACACCTTGCCCTCTTGCCACTTCTATGGCCCCCTGCTCCCATCTGACTCCCCTCTATTGCGATGGTTTCCTCCCACCACTTAACTTTCCAAATTTCTTTTATTTCTTAATTTGTGTATGTTAAGTGTGTACACCATATTCTGTATATGGTGCTAGGGCTGAAATTCAGGGCCTCATGGGAGCTAGGTAATAGTGTCCTGCTGAGCAATATTCCCAGCCCACAAATTATTTTTCAAGAATGATTGTGTCTATTTGATTTAATTACTGTTAAAGTAGCCCTGAAACCTTCCTGTAGTTCCAAGCACTCAGAAGCATATAAGTGTTAGCTCATTGTTCTGTTGAATTCCAGAGATTAGCTTTCTAACTTGTTTATATGGAAACAATGGGATATAACTGAGTGTTCACACTGACTTTTCAATTTGATTTAATTTTATTATTATTTTGTTTTTTGTTTTTTTTCAGAACTGGAGATTGAACTCAGGCCCTTGTGCTTGCCAGGCAAGTGCTTATTCTACCAAGCTATCTCCCCAGTCTCACACTGATTGACTTTTTAAGGCACCTAAGTCTTAAAACTGTGGAAAAGTTAGGGAATTAGTGCAAAGTGGGGTACTTCTTCCTATGCTACAGTTGTAACTTGGTTGCTGAGGTTAAGTGGCTTACACAGTGCCCCAGGAGCTTGTGGGCAGCATTATATAGTGCTACTTAAAATCACTGTAGAAAAGACATTCTGGGTAATTTGGGTGTTGAAAAAGTTCAGGAATAGGCTGATACAAATCCTTAGCAAAAAAAGTTTAAAATCTTGGTATTAATGACTAGTCTGGTTTTTGTGGTGTTTTAAACTTATCCCTGCCAATGGCTGTGTACAGAGTTGAGGTTTAGACACTTTTATAACAATGAGTACCTTTTTGGAGATGGTACCTTTCAACAGTGTGTTAACATGACATCTCTGTTGTGTCTCTGAGCCTATTTTGTACATCATCCTCCTCTTTCAATTTGCGTTGTTAATCCACAGGGTCCAGCTTACCTGTGTGTATAGCTGTTGCTCTGCCTGTTGAGAGACTGCTAATTAGACCCTTGGATAATAAGTGTAAATACACCTTTTGATCTGTAATGCTTTTACCCAAAGGTTTTTATTTTAATATTAAAACATTTTTGTTCTAAAAAACCCACAAGAATTTCATAAAAACATGGAAATTAAATAATACCCTCCTGAACAGCCAATGGGTCACAGAGGAAATTAAAGAAGAAATTAGACAGTTTCTACAGTTAAACTTGTTGGTAAGTACAGTGAATTTCCATATCAAGAAAATAGAGTGAGCTCTAATAAACAAATTAATGTTGAACCTCAAGCTTCTAGAAAGAAGAGGAAGTCAAGCTCAAAGCTCATAACAGGGAGAAAATTATAATGATCAGAGCAGAAATTAATAGAGACTAAAAAAGCAATAGAATCAGTGACTCAAACAGCTGGTCCTATGACAGATTAAATAAAATTGACAAACATTTAGTCAAACTTATCAAAAAAAGGAAAGGCCACATATGGTGGCACATACCTGCAATTCCAGTATTAGGCAGACTAAGGAAAGAGGATCACTGTGATTTTTGAGGTTAGCCTGGGCTACAAACTGAGTTCAAGGCCAGTCTGAACTACGTAAGAAAACTGTCTCAAGAAGACAGAAAGAAAAAAAAAAGAAAGAAAAGACTCAAATCCATGCAATTAGGAATTAAAAAGGATAAAAGTTACAGCAGATCCTACAGAAATCCAGTAGATCATTTATCCTTTTTTAGAGAACTTGCATCCTAATAAGATGGAAAATGCAGAAGAAATGGAGAGAATCCTAGATATATATGAATTACTAAGCTGAATTAAGAATATATATAAAAATACTAAACAAACCAATATCCATTAATGAAATTACAGATATAATTAAAAATCTACCAAAAATAAGACAAATACCTACCAACAAAGAAAAGATCATGCCCTCATGGATTCACTACTGATTTCTACAAAAAATTTATTATTTTTTAAAATTTTATTAGCATTCATTTTATGCTTAATTTATTCCCTTGCTGTAAGTTTTTGTTTCTCATTTTCTTCCAGGATATCTTTTTCTTCTGTGCAACTTCCTCCTCTGGTTTAGGAAAAATTTGTTCCTTTTCAATAAGGATCATCTCAGTATGGCAGAGGGAGCTTATGTATGGATTAATCTGGCCATGAGCTCTATAAGTACGGTGGTGCATCTTGGGTGCTTTGTTCACGTCGATATGCTCAATAACCACAGAATCTACATTTAAACCCTTAAGCTTAGCATTATTCTCTGCATTTTTAAACATATCCAGCAAAAATTCAGCACTCTTTTTGGGCCACAGACCCTGTGTCTATCCCCAGTGTTTGGCCTGGGCACACCTACCAACTCCACCATTGTAACACCAGAATGGTACACAATGCTTTTTTAATGTGACATTCTTCAGATACTTGGTGGCCTTTTGGATATATATACCTTTGATGGGCTGGGTAGTTTCATGCATGTTCTTAAAGTGAACATGAAGATTTAAGCCTCTTGATTTTCATGATTTTGTGGGGTTTTTTGGGTTGAGAAAGTAGCAAACCATTTTCACAGGTCACCTTAGGCTGCTCACAGGAAGACAGATCTTCAAAAAATTTAGAGAAGTCTTAATACTGCTACTTCTTAAACTCTTTAATGAAGTTGAAAGGGAAGCAATACTCTCAAATTCCTATCTGGAAGCATTACTCTGATACAAAACTACAGAAGGACCCAACCAAGAAAGAGAACTACAGGCCAGTCTCTCTAATGAACACAGATGCAAAAACCCTCAAAAAAATACTAGCAAACAGAATGCAGCAAATTATTAAGATGATTATATACCACGACAAGTGGGATTCATCCCTGGGATGCAGGAATGTTTTGACATATGCAAATCAATAAATGTAATATACCACATTAGCAGAGCCGAAGACAAAAACCATATGGTCATCTCAATAGATGCAGAAGAAGCATTTCAAAAAGTTCAACACCTATTCATGATAAAAACCCTACAGAAAATTGGAATAGATGGTCTTTATTTTAATAGGTAAAAACTATCTATGACAAACCAACAGCCAACATTATACTAAATGGACAAAAACTGAAAGTTTTCACTCTAAAATCAGGAACAAGACAAAGGTATCTGTTTTTACTCTTACTCTGTATAGTTCTGGGAACATTAGCCAGAACAACTAGACAAGAGAAAGAAATAAAAGGAATAAGGAGAGGAGAGGAAAGGAGATGAAGATGTTAAAATATCATTATTTGCAGGCCACATACATGATTCTATATATAGAAGACCCCAAAAAGGCCACCAAACAACTTCTAGATTTAATAGCCAAATTCAGTAGTGTAGCTGCATATAAAGTCAACACTCCAAAACCAATAGTCTTACTATATACGAATAAAAAATCCACTGAAAGAGAAATGACAAGGGGTTGGGGAGATGGCTCAGTGGATTAAGTGCTTCCCTGAGTTCAATCCCTGGTTCTGCCAAAAAAAAAAAAAAAAAAAAAAAAGAGAGAGAAATGACAAAAACAATGTCTTTCACAAAAGAATCCAAGAAACGAAATACCTAGGAATTAATCTAACAAAGGAAGTAAAAGACCTTTATATTAAAAATGACAGTACTCTGAAAAGAGAGATTGAATAGGATATCAGAAAATGGATATCCCTTGCTTTTTAGTAGCAAGAACTAATAGAGTAAAAATGGTCATGCTTCCAAAATTGACATACGGATTTAATGCAGTCCCAATAAAAATTCCAACAGCATATCTCACAAAATTACAGAAAATGATACTAAAATTCATTTGGAACCAAAAGAGACCTACACTACCAAAGGTAATTCTGGGCAACACAGCTAAGGCATGGAACACTACAATTCCTGACTTTAAATTATACAACAAAGCCACTGTGACAAAAACAACATGGTATTTGCAAGAAAACAGCTCTGTGGATCAATGGAACAGATCAGTGGATACAGAAACAACACCAGACATATCTGACCACCTTATATTTGACAAATGGGCCAAACACCTTCAAAAAAAGATAGCCTCTTTAGTAAATGGTGCTGGAAAAACTGGCTTTCCACATGTTAAAACTAGACCCTGATTTACCATGTACTAAACCACAACTGAAATCATTTGAAGATCTAAGTATTAAAACAGAAACACTAAATCTGTTGGAAGCTAGATTAGGTGAACTCTTGAAGACATTGATATTGACAAAGACTTTATGAACAAAACTCCTACCATACAGGAAACTAGCACAAAGAATCAACAGCTGGGACCTCATCTTATGAAAAAGCTATTTCACGGCAAGAGAACCCACCAACAGAGTGAAGTGACAAGCCACAGTGTAGGGGGACAAAATTCCAGCTCTTCCATAAATAAAGAACTACTATCTTGAATATGAAGAACTGAAAAAAAAATCAAATTTAAAGATCCAACCCCAAAATGAGCATCTGAAATAGACACTTCTCAGATGAAGAAGTAAAACTGGCAAATAAATATATTTTAAAATGTTCAAGAGCCAGCCAAATAGTTCAGCAGATTAAAGTGCCTGCAAGCAGCCACAGAGGCCAGGGGTTCAATCCCCAGGCCTGCCGTCTGGCCCTGCTCCATGCTGAGACAGTAACTGAGACTGGGGGTGGTGGTGAACACCTGTAATCTCAGCTCTTGGGAGGCTGTAAACAGGAGGATCACTACAAGTCCAATCTAGTAGTGAGACCCTGAACATCCTATAGACCTTCCCTAAAATACAAATTAAATAAAATGTTCGAGATCACTGGTAATTTGGGAGATGCAAATTAAAACAATGATGAGATTCCATCTCATCCCCGAAAGAAGGGCTATTATCAAGAAATCAACTAATAACAAATACTGGAGGGGCTGTTGGGGAAAAAAGGAACACTTCTCCACTACTGATGGGAGTGTAGACTATTTAACCACTGTGGAAATAAGTATGGAGATTTTTAAGAAATACAGGACTATTTGTCTCAGCTATTCCTCTTCTTGGTATCTTCCTGAAAACATCTCACTACAGTGATACATGCACATCTATATTTATAGCAACACAGTTTATAACAGCTAAATCTTGGAAACTGCTCAGATGCCAACAACTGGTGAAATGATAAAGAAGAAACATATGGCCATTACTCTGCCATAAAGAAGGATAAGCTTGAGACATTTTTAGCTAAATGGACACACAATGAGGCCATACTTTTTTGGCTTTTGACACAGGGTTTCACTATGCAGTTCAGACTGGCCTTAACCTCACTTTGCAGCCCAGGCTGGCCTCAGATTCACAGGGATCCTCCTGCCTTAATCTCTTGATTGCTAGGATTACAGGCATGTACTACTATGCCAGGCTAGACCATGCTCTTAAGTAAAATAAATCAGGCACACACATGTAAATGCTGAATTGTTTCTCTGGTGTAAAAAATTGAAAGTATAAACAAGAACCAAACTTTATAATAGATATTGCAAAATAGGAAGAAAATATTCAAATTAGAAGGGGAACTAGAGAGGAGGTAAAGGGGAAGGAAGGAAGGGAAAAGAGAAAATTATAAAAAGGAAAAATGCAAACAAAGCTTTTTAAATAAGGAAGGGAAGACTGGTGAAGGGAGGATGGGGAAGGGGGAAAAATCAAGTTGCAGAATGTAGAGATATAAATTCCCTATGATGAATGTGATCATTATATATACCTAAATGTACCAATAAACTTGATTAATAAAATAAACAAATGAGCTAAAACTATAAACTTTCTAGGAAAAAAACTTAAGAATCGTGAATTGGACAAAGATTTCCTAAATAGAGCGTGAAGTCTCAAAGTGTAAAGAAAAAATAATTTCATCAAAATTTATAATGTTTGCTCTTCAAAGACATTGTTTAAAAAAATGGAAAAGGAAGCCATAGAATATCAGAAAAATTTCTGTAAAATGTGTACCTACTAAAAGAAATATATTTTCCAACTCAATAATAAAACACAAAAAACCTGTTTTTGAAATGTGCAAAGAATTTAGAGACACTTCATATAAGAAGATTCATAAATAGCAAAGAAGCATTATGAAAAGACAGCATTAGAACAAATTAAAACCTCAATGAAATACCATCAACTACCTAGTAGAATAATGAACATTTACAAAACTGATCATATTAAATAATAACCAATATACAACGCAACTGCACTGCAGGACTATACAACGGCACAGCCACTTTAGAAAACATTTTGGTATTTTACTCATTAACTGGTAAATAGATAAACAGTGGGAAATTCGTATAATTTGATACTAAGCAATTCAAAGGAATCAACTATGGATACCTGCAACAGCACAGATAATCTGGGAAACGTCATGCTAAGTGAAAGAAGACAGACGCAAAAGACAACATACTGGATGATCATATTTACCTAAACATCTAGAGAAGGCAAAATTATGGTGACAGCAGTTCAGTGCTTGTCAGAGGCCAAGCTATTGGGTGAACTTAACAGCAAAAATGCAGAAAGAAACTTCTTGAAATGATAGAAATATGTATACTATAAGGTTAGTAATATAAATTATGCCTCAATAAGGCTAATTAAAAGAATAAAGATACAAAAAGGTCCTTAACAAAAAAGTTTATGTAACAGATGAAAAAGATCCAACTTTACTAGTAATAAAAAAATGTACTACTATCGTTTTTTCAGCTATGAAATTGGTTCAAATGATTATAGTATTGAAGAGAACTTGAAAGTGGACTTTCTTTTTGTTTTGTATTTAGGACGGGGACTATAGGATCTACAGGGTCTTACTGTGTAGATTGGACTCATGTTTACAGCCTTCCAAGTGCTGGAATTACAGGCACGCACCACCTGCGCCCAGTCTCAATACCTGTCTCAGCGGACCCTGGGCGTGGGGCCGGCAAGGCAGGCTCGGAGATGGAACTCCCTGACCTTCCATCTGCCTAAGCAGGCTCTTTAATCCGCTGACCTATTTGGCGCCTGCCCAAAAGTGGGCATTCTTATACCCTACTGGGGTGTCAGTATGAAGGTACAATTTGCCTTTCTGAGAACACAGGAATATTTCAAAAGCCTTAGAAGTATTCCAATCATGTCCTCAAATACTTTGAATTCTAATAATTTATACAGAAGAAATCATCAGAAAGATGTAAGGAAAGACCACAAAACTATAAACAAGCATACTTATATAGCACTATTTTTAAAAGCTGGTTAAATTACAATTCTTTTAGAATTGACATGTATGACATACATATACCAACTCCGCATGATGAATGTATACATTGTACAGTAAACATGTAAATGATGAACAGAAAAATTTATGATTCTGTTATAGGATGGGGTATTATCCAGTTGTCTAAAATCTACATTCAAATGTAAATTCACATTATTTTTCCAAGTGTAGGAAGCAGCAATACTTCCTAAAGTAATTACCACTAAGATGTCTTTACTAATGAGCAAGAAGCCGAAGAACTCAGGTAAGTGAAATAAACACATCTATAATGTGACTAAAAAGGCCACCAAAAACTTTTGTTGTGCTCTACCTTTATATCACCATCAATTTTTTCCCATTCTTCTGCTGTAAAACTGGATGCTGTCGCTGCAGGTTTATCTTTCCTCAGAGCTCTGCTTCCAGGAGCTAAGTCTCTAAGGTGCTTTTCACAAAATTCTGTAAGTTCAGGATAATATCCCTCATCACCAGACCTAAAAAATATTCATAAGTTTAGTGTTTGCATCTTATTTAGAAATCCTTTAGACCAGTGGTTTGCAAGCTGGGCTTCGTGGAGCTCAAGGACTCAGTGGAGATGAGAAAAGCTACACTGCACTGAAGACTCAGCCCCCACAGCCTCTGCTTTATCTGCTAATCTGTGAAGTGATACAGGCAAGAGCAAAGGAGCTCCAAAGATTTTCATTTCTGTCGTATACTTTAAATATTGAATAAACACCTGTTTTGCTTGTAGGTTCATTTTGTACCTAAGACAATCTTGAGTATATAAATGGAAATTCCATTTTGGAGGTACACACAGGAAATGTAGGCTGACATTTCATAATAATCAGGAGTTTCTGTTGAGTTCAATTTTTGTTTAAAAAAGGAAGAGGAAAAAAATGGCTGAGAAACAGCTTTAAAAAAAAAAAAAAACCCAAATTCAACCATTGATGTAACAGGATTCTGCCCTTGGAGACCTAAAGAGAAGGAGATCTGCTTTTTTGTCTGTTTCTAAGGAAAGTCAATCATGCCCCTTGTCTTAGGAGTCTCTTTATTCTTCAATTTCTAGAAAATTACAAATAAATACCATTTCAAAATTAATTTTTAAAAAGCAATTCCATGTCAATAGAACAGAACTAGATTATTCACAAGATTTCTTGGATCCAGTATTGTAACTGTGGCTTCAACCTCTCTCATCCCACAAGCCTCTCGTTAAAGCAAACAAAAAACAGTCCTTGACGAAACACAAAGGACAAGATGAACGAACACATCTACTTGAGAGGGTCAAGCAGAAGGATTCCTAGCCTGGGGAACTTATTGGAGTCCTGGCTCAATTCAAAAAATAAAAAAGGAGCCAGGCATGGTGGTGCATTCAGATAACCCTAGCACTCTAGGAGGCTGAGCCAGGAGGATTGCAAGTTGGAGGCTACCCTGGACAATTTAGTCAGACCCTTTGTTAGGAAAAAAAAAAAAGGCAGGGAATGTAGCACAGTATGAAGGTTCTGGGTTTACTGAAGGTACCAATCCCCCATCACACACACACACACACACACACACACACACACACACACACACACACATTAACTAAAATTAAAATGAAGAAGAGCTACTGTAAGGAAACTTGAAAGTACAAGATGGTGGTACTTTGGTATTACACTTTATGTGTAGATGTTCCCCCAAAGCCTAGGACTTTTTTCAGAGGTGACTGAATGTAAAATGTGCAATGCTGGGATTAAGAGTGGGTGATTGCTGGGTCACTCCACAGACTAGACTGGCTCTGCCTTAATCCCAGTAGCCTGGATACAATATAGGGGAAAGTCTTTTTTCCCCCCTTTTGCTCTTGTTGCTTTTGCTGTCTTCTGCCACCTTAAATTGTTTTGCCCCTGTGCCATGCCACCCTGCCTTGCAACCAGCTGATTACGGACTGAAACCTCTGCACACTGTGAGCTAAGTAAACCCTTACCTCCTCTAACTTGGAATGTTGGGTATTTTGTCTCAGCAATGAGAGAAAAGAGACTAAGATATATCTGCTTAAGGCTGTGGGATCTGGGAGATAGTAGGGATCTGGGAGATAGTCTCTGCTGTCCACAGGACTCTGGTGCAGGTGCATCTCCTGATGCCCCAGTGAAAATAGCATCTGCGCCCAAGGTCAGTGCTGGCTGGTGCAAATAACCCACAGAGCTACAGCTGTTACTAGGACATGGCTACTATAGTGCATTTTGGCATAAATGTAGACTAAGCACCTGAGAATGGACAGGGTCGTGGGCCCGAGGACTACAGAGACTGTATAGAGGCTGAGGCCATAAGAGCATCAGAACAGCAGGTGGACTATGGTTAAGCAGCGGAATAAAAAGTGCTTAATCAAGGGCACAGCTCTGTGTCTCTTGTGAGGGCTGCCTAAATCTCCAGTGAATCTTTCTAGTATGACCTGGTGACAAAACAGCTAGGGATACTGTTCAGTGTACAGCATTTCATATGAATGACAACATTCTGTGAGAAAAACAAGTATGATTTTTCATCTTTCCATTTAAGAAAGGATAGTTATTAAATCAGCTCATGTAGGAAGGACAGGAAGTTAAAGGTGATGAAAGAGAAGCAGAGTATGGTGATAAAGGAAACAGAAAAGAAATGTAAGAACTGCTACTGAGCTGCAAGAATACCAAGTATAGAAAGGAAGGTTCATGCTCCATAAGTGAGGGTCTTCTGCAATAAAACCTGCTTTCTCCAAGAAAACAGCTCAAGAAACCCTGTAAGAACTGTTGCAGGTTGCTACTCCATGGGGCAGGGTTTCTTCAAGTGGATTTGTTGACCACCAGTATTTAACAATGAATCAGCTAGATTGTTAACACATATCTGAGTACCACCCCAGATTTTCTGGAGCAGAATTTCTGGGAATGAGACCCTCAAATTTGCCTTTTCAACAACTATGTCTCATGTACATTATCCCCAACATGAGAAAGCCCTGTGCCCCATGAGATCAGCTTGTAGCAGTCCCCCTCCTTTGTGACAACAGGGCACAGGAATTGCTGGTGACATAACTTTCCTCCTGATGGTTGCTTTACCTTTTCATAGTACATGCACAGGAAAAAGAAAAATGTCTTCTGGGTACTCATTAGCTTAAGTCTCGTGCTGGGAGTAGACCTAGCCAGAGCCATCCAAACTAACCACAAGATCAAAACCAATGCTTAGAACCTGACGTGGGCAAAAACAGCATCAATACTTGAACATTTTCTCCAGTATTTCTCTTGTTCCTTCAACTCTTAGAAGGAAACATAATAAAACCTGGCATACCAAAACGTGAAATGATTTTTAAATGCTTACCTGAGCACATAAAGAATTTTTTCCAGGTGTTTAATGTCCGAACATTTTTCAATATACTTGAAATCCAAATGTTCAACGGGAATGTTAAATGTTTTTGTTGTTCCAAAGCCGTATAGTGATGGGTGATCTTTGGCAGTCATGGCTGAAATATAGTATGGAAATGGATGTGAACCTCTGTCTGGATAGTAGTATCCATCTGGGCACTCCAATAGGAACAAAGGTGGAGTAGTGGTTTAGGATGGAGGCTACACATTTTGAGCTTTCTCTCCCTGATAATATTTATGGAGATAAATTACTATGTATCACACATGGATCATCTCATTTGACTTTATTTAAACAAACTGGGATATAATGACAAAGCTACTTGGTTATTCAAGTTGATATCTATTTATTTATTTTTGTTTTGTTTTTTTGAGACAGGGTCTCCCCATATGTTTCAGGCTGGCCTTGAACTTGCAGCAACTCTCCTGCCTCAGTCTCCCAGTGCTAGGATTACAGGTGTGCACCACTGTCCCCAGCTATTTTATTTCTTTTTGAGACAGTGTCTTGCTAGGTAGTTTAGGCTGGCCTTGAACTCATCATGTAGCCCAGGATAGGCTTGGACTCTCAGGGATCTTCCTTCTCATGTACTGTGCTAGAATTAGAGGAATGAGCCACCACACCTTGTACAAATTACTGTGTGTGTGTGTGTGTGTGTGTGTGTGTGTGTGTGTGTGTGTGTGTCTTTTTGAGATGCTTTTGCTATACAGGTCAGGCTGGCCTTGAACTCACTTTATAGGACAGATTCACCTTGAGCTCTCAGTGATCCTCCTACCTCAGCCTCTCAAGTGCTAGGATTACAGGCTTGCACCACCATACCTGGCCTCAAATTACTTTTTAAAGTATCTCTTAAAATTGATTTTGAATGAATTTATACTTTAGCAGTTTATTAATATCCCAATTATTTGAGTTGGTATAAACACAAATAATATCCTTTCTGTAGTTTTCTTTTTTATCTTAACTCACTACCTTTCCCACATTGCCATTTACTCCCATTAATGAATAGTGCCCAGGATTGCATTCTAAAGCACTCTATAAATACATAGGCAGTGCTTTATATTCTTTAAGAAGTACTTGCTGAATTGAATTGGGAATAAGAAAGTTACTTTTTTTTTTTTTTTTAATGACACTGCTCCTAATGATGAGATAATAATCCCTGCTATACTGATATAGTTCTGGGCACTAATCTAAGCATAGATGATACATAACATATAAGTATATACTTAACACTTATTATTTAATCCCCCAACTACTGAATCAGGTAGGCTTTCTTTTATATAAGGGCAATAGTAATAGCTGACATTTATGGAAGTGACTTACCATGTGCTGTGTTACCTTGCTTAACCTTCAAAACCACTCTTATAAAAAATATTAATAACTCTTCTCAGGGCTATGTGTGTAGCTCAGGGTTGGACAACCATCTAGCATGTGTGAGGCCATGTGTTCAATCTCCAACACCAAAAATAAATAAATAAAATGATAACGTTGGCAATTATTCCTATTTTATAGATAAGAAAGTTAACAAGTCCACTGCAGAAATGAATCTAAGTAGACTATAGTCACATACTTAGCCGTCACACCTGTGCTTTTTAAACTACAAATGCCAAGTCATGAAATCAATTTAGTGAGTTGCAATCAGCATTTTTTAAAAAAGTGACAAAGTTGATTTGAGAAAGTAAAAGAGTTGGGGGAAAAGCGGTATTGTGGAGCAAACTTAGGCTGAGTAAAAGAGGAAAAAACAAAAACGAAAGAACACCTTGGAGAAATCAAGGTGGACTACTGTGGGGCAAGGACACAACAGCAAGTTCTTTTTGTGGGGCCTCTCCTTTATGCTGTCTGAATCTCAAGGCAACCCATGAGAATGTCTACATATCAGTCCTGAGAGGACGTGCTGGGATAGCACACCTCAGTTCACACCAGGTCTAGGGCAACTGAAAACCTGCTCCCGTTCTCAGAAGTCCACGTGAAAGGCTTTGGGACCTGTTCTGCACATGTGTCCGGCATCTTGTAATCAGCATTGTTTTATAATGAGATAAAATCGAATTCAGAAAGATCACCTGCAGACAAGATATCATGTCTGCATCTCATCCTCTGAATAACTACCATGAAGACAACAATATGCAATGTATTAATTATTGTAACCATCCAACTAATATGTTGTGAAACTGTTTCATTGCTATTGCATCTTTTTTTTTTCTCATTAAAAGGAATAAAAAAAGAGCATCTGGCATATAAAATTAAATAGTCTTTTATAAAACTTTTATTTCATATCTATATAAATGGAAATTATGTGTATGTAAATATGTACATGGTTGCAAAGTGAAATATATTTTTGAGAGTCACTGTTAAAGTGTTGAGTGATCATTTTTAAAAGCAGAAGTAAAAATAAGTCTAAGTCATACAAGTATTTCAGCATGACTTCCTGCTGGGGATCTTGTTATATATCAGACCTGTGTGGAAAAAAAGGCCTCTCACTTTCTCCACATTCCTGCTGGCTTAGAACTGGGCATGGAGCAGACACACGTCTTGGGCTTTGGGATGCGACCAGCTGAAAAATTAGATTGGTTTTTACACCATACCACAGAGCCGAGAGTGACAGTGGTTCCCATCACAAGGATAATAAGAGTGAAAGTAACAGGGGAGAAAAGGGGAGAACTTTTCAATCATTGACAAATAGAAAGGGGTACCTTGGGAGAATTTTCCAGAGCTAGGGGATCTTTTGTGAGATAGAATTCAGCACCTAATGGGATTTAAACAGATTAAGGTAAATTGCAAGTATTTTGCAATCAATGACGTTTTGACTTGAACATAGTATAATGAAAAGCGGGGAATGATAGAACCACCTCTTAATCAAATTTAATTCTGAACACTATTCTAATATATTTCTGCGAACCTTTTTCAAAAACTATCGTGCCTTTTCACACCTTAAGATTATGAAATGTCAATTCTGAAGTTCTGTCAATTCTAAAGTCTCCCTTTACTTGCTCTTCTGAGAACGATTCCCCATCTCTTTGCAAAGTCTTTGCGGCTGGATAGAAAAACATTTAGTCCCGAGCTGAATTTAACTCCTCCATCATCCCGATCCATTTCCACTTTCTATATCGTCAGTTTACCAACAAGCTTTAACTGCTAGGGACTAGTGGTAAGTAACCCTAGTAATGGGAAAACACAGCAGCCACCGCCCCACTTCCAGCTTCCGCGCTGCTGGGCGCCCCCTGCAGGTCGAGAACGGAAGGAAATGGCATTCTCCAGCCGTGGCAACGGTTTCTATGTACCCTCTGGCCGCGGAGGGCAGCCGGCTCGTAATTTGCCTTTTAGCTCCACAGCCAACCTGCAACACTCTGAGGTTACTCCTCGGCCCCCGGGCTTTGGTTACCAGGGATGTAGCGTGGGCCAAACCCAAGAAATCCTGTGTTGCGACCCGACCCACAATTTCTGCTACCGTCAGGTGCCCGGATCTGGAAGGTCGTTCACCCGACAGCGAGGTCCTCTCTTCAGCGCCAGGGAGCGTGTGCTTTTCTGCCTTTCACCCTACTCCCCAAGGAAAGGCTGCGGAAGAGACGAAGTTACTCCGGCCGAGCAGGTGCACTGCAGCACTTACCTGGTCCTTGGATACCCAGTCTTCCCCGTGGTCCGAGAGCACAAACGGGGATTGGTCGACCCCTGCTCCCCTCCCCATCTGCCCCCTGCTGATTGGCCTCCTGGGCCCTGCCGCCGGCTCCGCCCCATCCAGAGTCTGAACTTGGTAACTCTCTTTCTTTTGGGTGTATCGTCCGTTCCTCTAAAATGCTTTATTCTTGCTAAGCATATATTCCTATTTTAATTTTTACTGCCCCCTCCCCTTTAAACAAGGATAAACGCTTTTAAGATCATTTCATGAAAGAGCCCCTTTTCTTTCATGCATTCCATTCTGAGAGTGTTGGTTATGAGCACCGAGTTACAAAGGTGAAGGAAGATATAATACAACTCAGGTGAATAAGGTCACTTGTAGTTTCCGCTTTAAATACATTTCAGACTAGTTAAAACAGATGGACAAAGCACCTAGTATAGTACATAAAAGCTCAATAGATTATCATCTTTTTGCTCTTGAACTTCATCGGGACTGTGATTACATTATCATCTCCATTATCCATATTGGAAAATGTTAAATTTGATGTTTATAGGCTCAAACTTTAGATAAGTCTTAAATTGCCTTACTAAATCCTATATAATCCATGTCACATGTATGTTCCAGGTCTGACAGTCATTTCATACCTTACTCTTGACTTGCAAAATTATACCCTAAATCTCAAATACTCAGGCATTGTAACTTCACATTTTATTTCTAGCTGAGAAAGAAATCCATTTTGTTTCCATATGCCCTATAGTTTTCCTTTCAGTCATGCTTAATATTTTGTTCTGACACATATATTTACAGGGAATAAGCAAGCAGAACATGAAGCAACTTGAAAGAAGACAATATAAGCAAATGAAAGTGTCGCTAGTCTTTAGAGACATAAAAGAAAATATTGTATTCAAGAAGCAAGGAGATGTACATGAGAGGCCTAGGTTCACATGGCCAGGTAAGAAGGAGCGGTCTGGGTTATTTGGACCCGAAGTCTCACACCACAGTCCATATGGTTTACTGAGCTCTTTGCTATACAACTCATCAATGAGTCCTTTTGACTGAACTTCAAAATGAGTTCTAGAGTTACATCTTTCCACAGTAACTCCCTGGCCCGGCTATTCTGGCATTAGTTACTACCCTTCCTTGTCTCTCTGCTGTCACCTGACCCTGTACAGTCCATCTTCACACAACAGCTTGCAACCTCATTACCTTCACTGTCCCAACTGCTTTCCAACACAGCACTTAGCTGGCTTCTGCCCACCTCTGCAATCTCATCTCTTGCATTGTCTAACTGTTCACAAAATCTGTCACAGGGTCTTCATTTAAAAGGGCAACAAGGGCTGGGAAGATAGCTAAGCACTTGCCTGGCAAGCGCAAGGACCTGAGTTCAATCACTGGTACCACATGCTGTGCTGGCCTCATGCACCAAGCCGGCCACTGAAACTAGGCATGATGGCACATGCCCAAAATTCCAGCATTGGGGAGGCTGAGACAGGAGGATCACTAGTCTGAGCTGTGTAGCAAGACCCTGTATCAAATGAAAGATTAAAAACCTAAATAAAAGGGGAACAAGATGAGTTCATATCCCAATAGCCCAGAGCTTTTACAATGACTGTTCCTCTACCTCAAGACCATTCCTTGCTATTTTCCTACAGTCCACTCCTTTTCATCCTTCAGTTCTCTTCCATCTTGATTAATCTACATAGAACTTTTTTTCAGTAAAGCTGGGATGTATCTCTACATATGGGAAAGCAAATTGTTTTACTTCTCTTCATGTATCTGCTCATTTCTGATTTCTATTATTTTTCATTGCTTTATACAACAGCTAGTATACTGGTATATTTTGTGCCAAAAGGTGTTGTGTTCAGATGACAACAAAGCACGGTGGTTTCTACGAAACATATTTAATTAGATCGTTGGAGAGCTTCAGAAATAGGAGTTTTTAATAAATTTTATTAAAAGTATGGTTTGGGCAAACAATTTTAACCTTTATTGTCATATTACATACATAATAAAATTACAAGTCATATAACTGAACAAAAAATTCTTTACACAAACTGTATTTAGATACCTAATACAATCTTTTGAAAATGAAATCATGTATATAGTTGTATTCATGAGTGTGTCAAATCCAAACTTATACAAGACTCCTGAAGGGGCAAATCCAGGTACCAAAAAGACACTACTCTGAATTCCCATGTTTCACCGAGCATCAAAAACCACCACTGTCAAACTGAGTTAAGGACCAAAAAAAATACATAAAAATGATAGAGAATTTAAAGTTCCCAAGTCACTTTACCTTTGCAGTAAGCTAATTTGCCTGCCTGCCTGCCTGCCTATCTATCTATGTCTTTGTGAGACATTGTTTCACTGTGCAGTTCAGGGTAGCCTTGAACTTACTTTATATTCCAGGCTGGCCTTGAGCTGGCACTGATACTGCTGCCTCAGCCTGTGAAGTGCTGGGATTATAGGCAAATGCCACCATCCATGGCCTTCTATTTTATATAGAAGAATAGAACTATTTAATATGATAATCATTATCTTTTTAAAAATCTTTACTTAATAAAAAAGTGAACAAGCTTTTCCAAATACAAAAGCCAAAGCAATATTAAAGAGAACTTTTTTGTTTTATGTATTTGATACAGGGTTTATAAGGTACATAGATTGTTTACTATTTTTCTTTCTTTCTTTTTTTTTTTTTTTTGGCGGTACTGGGGATTGAACTCAGAACGCTTATTCTACTGAGCTGTCTCCCAGGCCTTCTCTATACAGACTGGACTCATAGTGATCCTCCTGTTTTCAGCCCCGCAAGCACTGGGATTACAGGGCGCAACACCACACCCAGTCTCAATCTCAGTCAATTATGCCCTGGGGTGGGCAGGTGGCCTGACAGGCACACGGGATCAAAACTAGTCCCTGAGCCTTTCTAAGCAGATGCTTTAGTCTACTGAGCTATTTGGCCAGCCCTTAACTTGCTGATTTTAAAGAATTTGTTACCACATAAAATTTATTTTCTGTATTTGGGCTAATTTGTAGGGCCTACTTTTTTCATTAGGCAGTGTATAACATATCTATATTTTTTCTTGTATGAGTTTTTTCACAAACTTAAACGCAAGGCCAGGCAGATGGCTAGTGGAATAAGCGCTTCCCTGGCAAACACAAGGGCCTGAGTTCAATCCCCAGTTTTGCCAAAAAAAATTGTCAAACTCAAAAAGGAGTACTTCTATTAGGTACAGCATTCTTAAAAAGTACTTAAGAGAATCAAAATAATTAGTGTTCTACAGCCTAGAAACTGGTCTATGAAAATGGTGATCCTGTTTGTTTCTAAAGTAATTCAAAAGTTATTACTGTTCTTACCATAACTTAGTCTGTATCAAGCCCAGTATTTTTTTGCATTTCCTCTTCATACTTAGAAAGCATAGTTAAAAGGATACATCTTTTAGTTCTTTTCTTGTACATTATTCTGTATCCACATTCTCTACATCTGATTGGATCCCTGGATTTAATTTCATTTTCTGTGTGACATTCTAGAAAAAGAAAACATATTTATTCAATGGCTAAAGGAAAAACATTAGAGACAAACAAACCATTTTAACCATATTTGCTACCCAAAGCATTAATATACTCAACCTTAAAAAATTACTGTATGTTCACAGTTATGTATGTATGTATGTATGTGAATATAACACATCCTAAATATTCTTAAAATGCTTATATTGCTTAGTATATTTATACTAAGTAGAAAAGATAAGAGTTGTGGGCAATAAATATATCCAGGTGAAAAGTGAAATCTTAACAAAAATTCTTTTTTAATGGTTGCTAAAAATCCTAAGTGCTCTTACTTTAAGCGCTAATCTTACCTCCACAGATATATATCATTGGCTGTTGCTTTGGAGGTTGAACGTCCTGCTGAGTGTCCATTGTTAGTGTCTGAAATCACAGATTCAAATACTGAATACTATCTCAAAGGAGCTCCTCACACAACCAACCAAGTCCCATTTATCTCTGGAGAAGCTAAAAAGATCCCACTTTCTTACCTGTCCCTCTCCCCTCTCCCAAACTCTATGGACGGGACGGTCTAAAAGGATGAAAGGCAAAGTACTAAACGCTTTATCCACAGTGGACAAAATAATAAATGTTATTTCACTACGCGCTTCACGATAGGACCCGGAAATAAAACTTTAATCAGGTGAAGAAACTGAGGCTTAGAGAAGCCCAATTGTACAGTATCGCTACTACAAGGCTTTAAGTCTGACCGGGAAAGCCAGTGTTATTTACCAGAAGTTCCGATCTTAAAACTTCACGAGAAATACTAAAATATACAAACAATATAAAATCTTATTCCCTGTACCAAAGAATTACAGCCCTCAACCGGGGTACAGGCTACACGACGGAGAAAAGGCACGAAATAAGTCCGCGGCCAAACTAAAAATCAAAAGAGTGACAGCATCGCCTCTACACCACCTTTTCAACATCAAGCATCTAATTTTCGCCCAAACACACACTCTCTCCCTCACACACTGCGCGCGCTACCCTCCAGTCTCAAGCCCTTAATACCCTACGTGGGCAACAACGAGAAGGTTCCCACTCCGGCGTTTCTAAGCAGAACCTCGCTAGATGCCGTCTCGACCAACTTCCGTCTCCGACAGATGACGCAAGACGCGCCCCCCCCCCTTCCGTCTCTGCAGCCCAGAAATTCCGATTGCTCAGAGGCGGTGAATCTGCGCATTTCTGTTACAGTCGCTCACTTCCTGTTGGCGAATGTGTGGTATGTTCGCTGAAAACTCTAGAAGGTTTGCCGTCCCTGAACGTGCCTATTCCGCCCCTGATTACTTTTTTTTTTTTTTTCCCCAGGAAACCAAGATATTGTAATACTTGGGCAAGTGGAAGGTTTCTGTTTCTGTCGAAAAAAATTGATAAGTAATGTTTTCTGGAAGGGTCAAAGTCTGGAAGAGGACAGGTTTTGATGAAATCCTACATCAGCCATTTAGGATTTACATAGAAGATTCAGATCCATTAGTGAATTCACGTGTAAAAACACTTTATTATATTTTCAAGTTTGATGTATGTCCCGGGCCCCCCATAGCAGCTGCATCCTATTTCTTTCCTGGTTTCCTTTTTTGCTTTCCAGCCCATCTCTCCTAGGCTCCTGCCATTTCTTTCTCCCACTTGTTTTTTTTGTTTGTTTGTTTGTTTTTTGTTTTGTGTGTGTGTGTGTGTCATATATGTTCAGAGATTTTTTATTTTACTTTTGTTTTATTGAAGTGCAAATATCGATGAGACAGTTTTAAGATACCATGACAAGATGGATTTCATAGATTAATACATTGCAAACTTTTCGTAATGTTTTGGTATCATAAAAGGTGTATACATATTATACTTACAGACATTATTATACCGTATGTCTCTTATCAGTAAATTAAGAGACTGTAGCTGTTTGAGTATCTTATTTTTTATCTCCCACTTATTGTTTCTGTAAAGTGTAGGCCAGCGTGAGGACAGCTATATCACGTACTCCACTCAAAACTAAGGGATTTTGGCAACTTGAGCCTTCTGAGGTCCTGTGTCCCATGTATATATTCGTTCATGAGAAAACAAAATGACCTGAATGGAGGTGTGTTCTTTCAGTGAGCAAAATATGAGTGAGACAACTACATCTATTGGGTACATTAGTCAAATTCACAGCAGATGTCTTAGTTATGTTAGAAGTAGGGCAAAGAGAACAAAAGTTACTCAATTACAATGAATGGAAGAGGCAGCTGCCTTACCTGCCAGTACCTTCATAGGCTGCGGCAAGGTGGATGCCTCAGAGGTGGTACAGGCCAGTTGCTTCCCTAATGGGCTGAGGTGAGCTGAGGGGGCAAATGCTTCAGACCCAAGTTCAGAAGGAACATCAATTCCACCAGGAGACACAAACCTTTGATAAGAACCCTTGAGAAGAACAAGAATTTTCAGAAAGAGATTGCTGATGTAGAAGAACATTGAGTCTTGAAAGGAAAACTGACGTACTTTAAGCAGTTACCAGAAAGGGCAGTGATTTCATGCTGGTGACAGCAGATGCTCAATGTCTATAGCTCAAGTGTTGGAAGCCCAATTGAAATAAACTGTCAAGTGAAACTGATAAGTTTAAAAGTAAGCATGGGTAGAAAAACATTAGTGACATCCGGTTCTTCAAGCAGTGATGTTACCAAATCTTTGTCACCAGACTCCTTGAATTTTGAGCATATCACCACTGTTACCCCACCTCAGTCTCTGTCCTCCACTAGCAACTCTTTTAAGAACTCCAAGTGTTCAACCACTTGGAGTTCTCCAAACAATGCAAGTGAACTGTACTTACTTTCCCTTACAGAGAACATATAGGTGATGGAAGAGAGTCAACGTAACACTTACAGAGGAGCCACAGGCCACTTTACAAGAGTTATCAGATCAGCAGGAACTGACAGCTGAGAATGAAAAGAGGATGGATGAGAAGACTATTTTAGAGGCACCCTTACATCAGCATTGACAGAGGGCAAAGTGGCTAAGTCATGAAAATGAGAAAATGATAAATGTTTTATAAGAGCAAGTGAAGAATGATGATCCTACTGCCCAAGTAGGAAAAATCCTAAAGCTACAGCAGAAATGCAGATATTTTTGAGAAAAGCCTTTTTCTTTTTTCTTTTCTGATTTTTTTAAAAATAGGAATTGAACTTAGAGACTCAAACCTGTCGAGCAATTGCTGTGCCACTGTGCTATATCCCAGGCAGAAAAGGACCACTTTGAAAGAGAAAAATTTACCATTCATCAGCACTTGACCTGTAACTTATGGAATGTTGAGGAAGAAAACCAAGGAGCTTTGGGCATGATCAAGCACCTGAAAGAAGAAAATGAAAACTGAATGGGTTTCTAGAACTGGAACAATGTAATAATAATGTGATGACCAAAACTTTGGAAGGCTTGAAGATGGAGAATGGGTTCTCGAGGCCTCATCTGGAAGGTGAGAAGAAAAACTATATAAAGACCAATAACACCTAGATACAAAAATATTTATTCTTACTTGAAAAACTGTGATCATCAAGCAGAACAGATAAGCAGACCCAGCCTAAAATTATAAGAGAAAATAGTGATGCAAAGATGAAAGACAAAAGAAACCTTCATTGAATTGGAAGATCAGGTGGAAGAGCCCTGAGCTGTCAAGTTACACAATCAGCTGTTTAGTGAGCGAGGGAACAATGTGATCAAGCTCAAAAAAACAGAAATCAGAGCTGGAATGGCAGTTAAAGACCCTAACAAAGCAGATAAACGAAGAGGCTGAGGAATGGAGGCTGTTATAGGCAAACCTGCAGACTGCTCTGGTGGTGGCCAGTAACATCAAGTGTGAGGCCCAGCAGGAGCTATGTACTGTGAAGAGGAGTGTATTGAAGGAGGAGGGGACAAATGCCAGGCTACAGAATGAGCTAAGGGACATGCAGGGCTACAGCAGTTCTGTGGTCCCTGTCAGCTAGCAGACATTTTGGTGGAAGAAATAGTCCAGTCCTCAGTGTGCCCTGGGGGTGGGGCTAGTCAGAATGTGGGACTAGGGATCAAACCCTGGTCCCTGCGCTTGCTAAAGTAGGTGCTTAGTCCACTGAGCTATCTCGCCAACCCAGAATATTTTTTATATGTGTGCATTTATGGAGTTCTAAATAAATGTTATTATTTTTTAAGTTAAGGAGAAGCAGGCTTTTTCCTAACATGCACTACATTTTGCTATCTTTGCTTGATTTTTCTATTCTTCCTATATGTAAAAAAAATTATTTTGGGGGGCCAGCTCAGTGAGAGTGTTTGCCTAGAATGTTTCTTATGGTTTGTGTGTATTTATCCCCCCAAAGCTGAAGGAAGTCATTAAGGTGCAGTTCTACAGTTTGTGATTAATTCATGATCCAAGGCTGGGATTATGGATCTAAGTACTGCTGGGATTAAGGGTGTGAGCGTTACACTCAGCCTGGGGAAGATAGCCTGAATGCAACATAAGAGAGAAAGACAGACTTGCTCTCTATAGCCATTGTTGCTGCTACTCTTCCCTTTTGTTCTTGCTATTTTCCTCTGCCATGAACTGCTGCCCTCTGCCATATGCCAGTCTGCCTTGGGGCCAGCTGAGTATGGACTGAAACCTCCAGGAACTGAGAACTAAATAAACTTTTCCTTCATTTTGGGTGTCAGGTATTTGTCCCAGCAACGACAGAAGAGTAACTGAGACAATGTTCAATGTCCTAGGTTTGATCCTCAGCATAATAAAATAAAGTTTTAAAAATAGAATTTTCCAGGAAAACAGCAGTTTTGGGCTGATTCCTCCACATGATACGAGAGGATAAATATTTTGATCACCAGCTTAGTTATAAAGCACTTCTTGCATCAACCAAAGAAATCTAGGCTTCTCTGTAAGAACTACTAGATTAAAACCATTATTAGCATAAGCAAAAGGGGAGGAATGATCCTGAAATCAAAACTTTCATATTTGAAACTATTTTTGATTCTCTTCTGCAAATATCAGGATGATTCTGGAAAAGCACAATCACTTACAGTATGGAGAACTAGAATTTCCACAAATGAAGTGCTAACCTCCCAATCCAACATCCTTTTTCCCTATCAGTGAGAACCAGTAGTTTTAGTATCATTATGGAGCATGATCCATGTAAGCTACCTTATTACAGTACAATATTTCTTGTGTTTTTACTGTATGGTTGACATCACTGCATTGCTGTCGCCTAATGAGGGCAGTTGTCTTGCCATCCTGGACTCGAAGACTTTTAACTTATTACAGTATGATTACAGAGCTGCAAGGTAACACTTCCTCTAATCTCTCTTTCCTTTTTTCTTGATCATAATTTGCTGTATGATGCATGACAGATAACTGAGGACTAAGTTCAGGAAAACAAAGAGGATGTTTTACTTTGTACAATCAGCAAGCTGATGTGCAGTACCTGGTGGCAAGCTGCCAGGACAAGACTATCCTGTTCGTTTTCTCAGTACTGTCCTTAGAGACCAGAGAAGAAAATTTGTGTACTTCAAAGTCTTAAGACAACTGCAGTACGTGACTGATCAGCGTCTCATGATTTGGAGGGCTTCTTGTACGTTGCCCTTTGCCCATGATTTGTACCTTCTAAGATTCTCAATAAATATGCTGTGCTTGCTCAGTTTGGGGCTCAGTCAGCCAAGACTTCTGAGTCCCTTGTAGCTGATTACATCCAGCTTTGTGGTCCTTCTTGTGGCTTCAGTCGATATGCAATAGTAATTAGAGCATATCTGCCAAGCTTGAATGTCATAGTCACTGGAAAAATCTTTTATGTTTTATTAGAGGGCCTTAAAAAATATTTCATCGGTGGGAAGCAGGTGAGTTTTCAAATTCTGGGCCAATGTGACCCATGCCTGCAATCCTAGCATTTGGAAGGCCAAGGCAGAAGGATCACCATGGGTTCAATACCAGCTTGAACTACACAGTGAGCCCCTTTCTCAACAAACAATCCTGAGTAATGTTGGGGTTATGATGTCTGATCCAAGAAAGGGAAGCTGAAAAGCAAAAGACTATAGTGGGTAAAGTATAAAAACAAAACAAAACAAAACAAAACAAAACACAGTTGCTTATATCTAGCATATATAAAGCTCAATGTAAGCTACATGTTACTATGTATCTTTTTGCCCTTTGTTAGGCAGGGAGGAATAAAAATTATTTTTTCTTTAAAAATTTAAGGAGTAAGAATATGTTCTTTTATTATCCACTTACAATAAAAGTTTATTTTATCTTAAAAATAAAGAAAAAGTAGAGCAATGTTCAAATGTGTATTGGGTTATATAAATTTTATTTATTTATTAATTTATTTATTTTTGGTGGAACCAGAGAAACTTGTGCTTGCCAGGGAAGCACTTATTCCAATGAGCCATCTCCCCACCTAAATTTTATTTAAACATAAGCAAAATTCTTGTACAGCTTACATCAGAGTAGATAATATAAAAAACTGGACAATATCATGTGTTAGAAGGTCATGACATGCACAGAAAAATCAGCAGAGAAGGAAGTTTGCCAATGCTGAACAGGGAAATATGAAATTGCCATTACAGATCTTTTTGAAGAGCTAGGGAAGGTACTGCTTACCCTGTGTGGGAGAGTCGGGATGGCTTCCAACAGGTGCTGTGAAAAACTTGTATTTTGCCAGTTCCTTAGCGTAAGTAAGCCTATAGGGACCTCTCTCCTGTAGAGAGCCTCACACTAAATACACATCTTATTCACCTGGCTGCCTCAAGAGAACTGCCTCATGCAGTTGATCCTGCCAACTGAGTTTGTTGGGTTCAAGATAGTCTCTACCACCACTATCTTCCAGAATAATGCAGAGAGGTCTTCCTGCAGCTACTTCATTTTTCTCCATTCTGTTCTCTGTTCTGCCACCAAGTGGTCTTTCTTAAATGCTCTGCATTGCCTAACGTATAAACTTCAGACCTGCAACATGTACTCATGACTTTGTACCCATGGCTTGGTTCCACACCTTCTAGTGAATTTTCTCTTAACCTTTCCTGTAGCATATGTTATTTTTTCAATTATAACAAATTATTTACAGTCATTCTAATATATCTGGTGCTTGATTTCCTACTCTTGGACAATTCTGAGTTTGGAATTTTCTGTCTTTTAAACTGCTACACGCCCAACAAATGTTCACATTGTAACAGATGCAGTGGTTCACACCTGTTCTCCCAACTACTGGAGAGGCTCATGTAGGAGTTATACAGGGGGAAAATAACTGATCTCAGGTGGGTGACCTCCAAATGATATAGGGAACCTCTAAATGACATAGGGAAAAATGATCTCCCAACCTGATGAACAAACAGAGGTTATGAGCAGAATATATTTATTGAAGGAAAGAAAGCTCCTGTCTGAAAGAGGGACAGGAGGGGGAGCCCTAAGCAGGTAGTTCCCCCAGGAAGCTGTCTCTTCCAGAGAGTTTTATAGTGCAAAACTATGTGGGGCTAAGGTGGAGAGAATAGGAACTTGCTTAGGTGGTCAAGAGATGGGACAAAACTATGGTCAATGGATGGGATTACACACACCATTGCTTAGGTAAAATTGATTAAGTCCAGGACCAAACAGGAAAGAGGGCACGAATGTAAAACAGGACCTTAGTTGGTGGCCATCAGATGATTCATTTGGATAATGATCAATCTGGGAGGCTAATCTTAAGGGAGGTTAGCATGTGTTTGCTCTTTGGTCTTTAAATCTGGCTCACAGCAGTAGCATCCATCTCTCCCATAGTTGCAAGGTATCTTGCCTTCTGTGTTATTTCCTTCCAGGGCCTGACCCTGTCCTACTGCTTATAATATTTCTATCTAACTCAGCTGCCTACAACAGGAGAACTGTAAGTTCAAGGTCCGCCTGAACAGTTTAGCTAACCCCGTCTCAAAACAAACAAAAATATTAAAAGGCTGGGGTGTTTACCTCAGTGGCAGAGCACTTAATCAAGGCCTTGGGTTCAACCCCCAATACCACTCAACACACACACACACACACACACACACACACACACACACACACACACACACAGTTTGCCTCACAACATGGTAATTAGGAAGTTAGTGCAGCACACTCTTCTCTAATAGGGTTGGTTGTTTCCTCTTTCCTTTGTGCCACTGCTGTTCTATTATGGCACTTGTATTATGCCTAACAGTGTACCTTAGGCATCTTCAGATTACCAATACCTAGTCCAATAATTGGCACACAGTTCGAGCTTCATATTTGTTAGTTTTATTTTGTATGTATTACATTTAGAGTGGACATCCAGATAAACAGTATCATCAGAATGGTGGTGATAGAATAACCAAGAAGTCCTTGATACTTTTATACATTCTTATTCTGTGTATATATACTGTGAATTTTCCTGTTTTTACACTTGACAGAGCCGCTGCACAAACGATGCAGAAGACCAAATGCTGCGGGTACCTGAGTGGAGCAGGGGTGGGGACAGAAGAGCGGGCAAAGTGAAGCAGGACCAAGCGGGAGCAAGTTGCGGGACACGAAAAAAGAGGCAAAGTGCAGTGGCCGGAAGGGACCGGGCAAGAAAAGGGGGCGGGACCGCGGCCGGAAGGGGCGGGCAGAGTGGGAGCGATGAGGTGGAGCGCTTTCCTGGGGCGCGCAGTTCAAACCAAAGGAAAGAGAGGCGGCTGATCCTTGTGGAGCTGAGTGCGGGTGGTCCTAGCCCACGTCTTCGGGGGCGAGGCGAACCTTCTCCCTGTGCACCGGCCGCGGCTGCCTCTCCCTCAGCTGCCCGGCCGCCCAGCTGCCCGCCACCCGGCCGCCTAGCCCCCAGCCGACCAGCTGCCCGTCGCTCGGCTGCCTACCCCTCAGCCGTCCAGCTGCCAAGCCCTCAGCTGTCTGCCGCCCGCCGCCTAGCCCTCAGCCACCCGCCATCCGCCGCCCCGCCCTCAGCCGCCCAGTTGCC
>PVKA01009902.1:0-66499 GCA_004027165.1 Ctenomys sociabilis
GGTTTTTTTCTTCATAGATCTTTGAAGACTTTGGGCCAATTTTTATCATCAAACCTTCCTTTCACTGCCTGGAAAATGGCTGCACCTGGATCTTGGGTTTGATGCTGAGTTGTTCTCACCCATGTCTTCTGCTCCCTCACTTGCTGCAGCTTCCCAGTCTTGAGCAGTTGGTGAGGAGGAGCCAAACAGCCCAGCTATAATGAAAACTCCAGGGGCTGGAGAGATGGCTCAGTAGAGTAAGCACTTACCCTGGCAAGTACAAGGGCCTGAGTTCAATCCCTGCTTCCGCCAAAAAATAAAAATACTGAAAACTTGTTCCACCAAAAAAAAAAATAAATAAATAAAAAAATAAAGGGTTTCATCTCTTTGTACCATCACGTTGAAGACTATGACTTCAACATATGAATTTCGAAGGCACATCCATTTAAACCATAATGATCCTAGCACAGGTTTGGGGTATAGTTGTACCTAATAATGATTTGATTTGTTTTTTTTTAATTTGAGGTCAGAATACAGACTAGGTTTGAATGAGTGTCTAGCTTTTTCTGTCTGTGAAATTCTGGGACATTTACCTTGTCTGTCTGTGCTGATATCCCCACATCTTTATAACTAAATTTCATTGATGTGTGGGAGTTAAGTGAGTTAATGTATATTTATAATTTTAAAAGTTACCAGCACATACTAAGTATTCAATAAATATTGTACTAGTTAAGTATAACATGGCTCTGGTCAACTAACATTTTTTCTTTATTAAATTGATATCTATTTTTAAATATCTATAAGATACAGAATTATAGTTTGGTACATGTATACAATGTGTAAGGATTAAATGATGGTAATTAAAATCTCTATCTCTTTAAATATTTATGTGCCAGCTAAACTTTATAACCATTTATGTCTCAAACATGTCTGTTTTCCCGAGTGTTTAGAATATAATTTTCTTAAATTAATCAATAAATGCTAACATTTAATAAGTGCTCTATCAGAGTTTGAGTATAAGGCACACTGTAGGACAAGAAATGATTGAACTTTCGACAAATCAGTAAACTTCTCTGAAACTATCCATTTCCTTGTATGATTTTCACAAATGGAATTACCAGAACACCAAGATACACTAATACCTCCTCAGTTCATAAATAATTCTATTCATAATCAGTTCAGCTTATATCATGATTTGCTTTTAAATGTCCCCCCAAAGCTTCATACATACATGGGGTACGCTTCTATAACTTTTGATTGATTCATAATCCGATGCAGGGATTATGAACATGAATGCTACAACCGCCCTGGGGCAGGTAGCCTATGTACAACATAAGGGAAGGAAAGAGGCTTAGTCTCTTGCTCCTCCTTTTTTTTTTTCAGTGTCCCACTACACGGCGTGGACTCCTACTGATCCTCCTGATTTCTGCCTACCTAGTGCTGAGATTAGAAGCATGTGCCACCATGCCCAGACACCATCATCAGCTCAGCACACCTGGGGGAGGGGCTAGCATGGCATAGGGTGCCAGGGATTGAATCTTGCCCCTGTGCTTACCTAAGCCAATGCTTAGTCCACTGAGCTATATCACTGGCTCAGCTCCTCCCTTTTTGTCCTTGCTGTATTACTCTCTTCTGCTGCCAGGAAATGATGCTCTCTCCCATGTACCACTCTGCCTTGGAACCAGCCAAGTATGGACTGAAACCTCCACAAACTATAAGCTAAATGAAGCTTTCCTTCTTCAATTTTGATGTCGGGTATTTTGTCCCAGCAATGACAAAAAAGTAACTAAGAAAGCTTCTGAATAGTAACTTTTGACAAAAATTTTTTCCATTGAAAAATTCATCAAGGAATAAACACAACTATAGCCATCCTCCTTTCATAAACTGAAACATGCTATCTTTTCCACTCTGACACATAGTCATGCCTTCGCTTAGTTGAGATAGTGGTCATAGACTGGCCTGTTCACTCTTGCTATGAAGATTTTCTATGAGATTTCTATCATATACAGTACTATGCACTATTATTCAATCCACCATGACTCTAAAGAAAGTGCTGAGAAAGCACAGCAGTATAAAAAAGGTTCAGAGTGGTAATGAAGGTGACAACAGTGTGCAGAGTAAGAAAGCAAGTAACAACAAAACATATCAAGAATTAAAAGAAGATTTTAAAGAAAATGACCATTGAATTGAGAAAAGAAATTGTAGAAAAACATAAACATGGTATTCAGGTGACAAATCTGGCCTCAAACTACAAGATTTCAAATCCACCAATCTCGAATATTTCAAAGAATGAAAATACCATCAAAGGAGCCTATGTATCAAAAAGTAGTAAAAAGGGTTACCAACCAGTGGGTACAAGTGCTGAGAAAGCTGAGAAAACTTTTGTTTGTGTGGTTGAGTGAGAAACAGCTGGCAGGAGATAGTATTAGCAATGCTATGATGTGTGACAAATCCAGAAATTCCATAGTGATTTACTGCAAAAAAATTTAAAAGCTAAAAACTCTAGCTGTGCATTAAGTGATGAATTTAAAATCAGTAGAGGGTAGTTTGATAAATTCCATAAGAGAAGTGACTTCCACAGTGTGATTACACATAGTAATGCCTCCAGTTTTGACCAGGCCACTGCAGAAGCCTTCAAGAAAAAACACACGGAATTCATGAAGATAGAAGGCTATTTTGCTCAACAAGAGTTCAACTTTGATGAAATAGGCCACTTCTGGAAGAAAATGCTGAACAGATCCTATATAATTCAGGAGGAAAAGGCACTGCTGAGCACAAGACCATAGAGGACACATTAATTGTTTTTCTGTTTGTGAATGTAAGCACTAATCTGATGATTATGCTACTACTGAAGCAAAATTCCAAACCTTTTCTACATTCAAGTAATATAATCTGCACAAGACCAAACTGCAGTCATGTAGAATATAAACACAAATCCTTGTGACAAAAAAAAAAAAATTGTTCACAGAATGGCTGCAAGAGAGTTTGGTACCCACCACTGAGAAATATCCTTCAGAGAATCAATGAGCAGTTTCTTCTTCTGATAGAAAATTCCCTAACACACTCTCCAGACTTGGTAGAGGGAGGAATTGACCTTCATAAAGTTCTCTAAATGCAACATTTTTTCTGCAGTCCATGGACAAGTAAATGATCAGCAACTTCAAATACCTGTACATACAGGCATACTTCACCAGCTATTTTAATGTCACTGGAGAGATTTCTTTGACTCTTAAAGAGTTCTAGAAGGATCTTTTCAAAGGCCAGGGAGATGGCTCAGTAGAATAAGCACTATCCTGGAAAGTACAAGGACCTGAGTTCAATCCCTGGTTTCACAAAAAAAAAAAAAAAAAAAAATCTTTTCAATGCCTTCCCCTACAACATCTTCATTAACAAAACCTGAGAAGATACAGTATACTGTACTTTAAACTCAGCCTGGAGGAAAATGGCCAGAGTGTGTCATATACTGTGACTGAGTGCTGTGATGCACAGTTAGTAGAGACAATTGTACTCGTGGGCAAGAGTATGGGTCTGGACATCAATGGTATAAACACAAAGATATAAAGGAGCATTTTATTTATTTATTTACTTACTTACCTATTTTTGTGGAACTGGGGATTGAACTCAAGTCCTTGTGCTTGGCAGGCAAGCACTTATTCTACTGAGTCATCTCCTGGCACCTAAAATTACCATCCAGTATTTCTTTTCTGGTACCAGGGATCAAACTCAGGACCTTGCACTTGCGAGGCAGGTGCTTATGCCACTCAGCTATCTCCCCAGCCCATAAAGTAGCATTGAAAACCATGAGAAGCTGATGTTGGAATACTTATTGAACTCAAGTGAACTGAGAAAGACACTTCCTCATGAGAATTTCACTAAGGAGGAAGAAAACTGGGATGAACTTAGCAGTAATAGGATAAAATCAATTAAGGAAAAATAGAAGTGCCAAGACATTCTTTGACAAGAGCCAGTTGAAATAATTATAATTAACAGAGTATTGAATCTGATGAGTGATAACATGGTTCTCAGTTTTAGAGGGTTATACAGTGAAAGAAAAAAATAAGTGATATTAGATACACTTCTCATCAAAATTAGCCCTACAACTAAGAGTCAAAGAAGAGAGGAACCACCTGAGGGAGATCTCCCTGACGTCCTTGAGGATGTGAAAGCTCCCTCAAAACAATAACCTCTTTTGCATCTACCTTTCTGACCTCCATGCCAGAAGTTGCTTCAAGCATTGTTCCTGTTCTATCACTTCATACTACACTGTACTATACTTTGTTTCAATTTTTTTTATTTTTATTTTATTGAAGTACAAACATCAATCAGACAGTTTTAAGACACCTTAACAAGATAGATTCAATAAATTAATACACTGCAAACTGTTTTCATACTGTTTTGGTATCGTACAAGATGCATACATGATATTATACTTACAAACATTATTATAGCAGATGTCTCTTATCAGTAAATCAAGAGTGTAGCTGTTTACTTGTCTTATTTTTTATACCTGATTTATATCAAAAATTCAATAATTATTTTCCTAGTGGATGACCATAGTACTAGAAGCCGACATACTATCCTGTCCAACCACCATTAGTGCAAATCTTGCCTCTCATAGGATTATGTAGAAGCACAGCGTTATATATCCCAAATGTACTGTCTATACACACACATCATGATTTTTTTCTTTCTATACCCCTTCCTTTGTCTACACCTGTCAGAGATGGGAATTCCATTGACATTCAACTAACTTAGGTGCTTGAACCCAACAACACAATCCAACACAGTCCAGCATTTCACAACAATAGTGAGTTATTCAAAGAAGTTGTCGACCTGAAGTGGATGCCACTTGAACATATACTCATAAGTGAAATAAACCAGACACACATGTGTAAATATTGTATAGTTTCCCTAGTATAACAAGCAAAAATCAGAAATACAAAAGGAAACATACAGTAACAGCTAAATCAATTGAGTCAGATAAGGCAAAGTGAATGGCAGATGGTGCAGGATACTAATCAGCTTTTCTTCTGGATGGTTAACAACCTAAGATCACAAGACAGAGTTGGAGAAATAGAAGAGCCACAAGGCCAGCCAACATTTTGGCTCTAGCCTTTCAAGGTCAGTGAAGACTCAGGACATAGGAGAACCTGTACTGCAACATCATGAAACTCAGTTGAGCTCCAAATTTTCTGAACAAGGAGATTATGGAGCCACAGAGGAAAGAGATCGAAGTTCTACAGTGTGCCTGGGGAGAGTCACATGGAGAGAAAACGTTCTCTCAGGCTCTCACAGAGAGCAAACTGGTCAAGCATTGGCCGTGACTCATCCACATGGATGACACAGACAAAGGATCTTCAGAATAATGTACAGGACTACAAGATAAACCCTGAGGGGACTTCACTGACCACGTAAGAAACATAATGTACATGTGTTGGTATGTAAGTCTTGCTCTATCTAGGTCTTAACCGTACAGCAAAAAAGTGTAAAAATGAAGTATACATCGTGGGGCCATAATATTAAGCTGAGCTGTAAATGTTTCACATTTTTGTGGTTACAATACATAAAAACACATATGATTCAGAACAGATTCACTTTCTTTACTTTGAAACTTATTGAAGCATTAACTGGGTTGGGAACTAAATTCGGCGTGGAATCACCTTTCTTAGGAGTCAGAATGCATTAATTTTATTTACATTGAATCTATGGTGGAATTTGATTTGGTTCACAGCCAGTTTGGTTCAGGATAAGAATCGTGGAAAGAGCTAAAGTACCACAGCAAATTGATTTTAAATACTCACTAGGTGGCAATATTGTAAAGCACATTCAAACAAACAGCTTCCATTATTATGGAGTATGTTGATATATTTCTTCTCTCCTTTCTCAAAAATTTCAATCCATGATTTATTTATTTCTTCTTCTGCTCTAGTGCTAAAACTCTTTTCCAGGCTCCCCAGAAACCTGTCTGATTCTAAAGGTTCTCAGTAGAGGACAAAATAATGTTGAGAATATTTTCTGGTTTTGAATTCTCATTCTACTTACTTGTTATTTACCTTGTTATATCTCCTCTTCTGCAGAAATATAAAATGAACAGGGAGAAAGACAGAGGAGCAGAGTGGTCTATGAGAAAATTTACATAATCATTTTATTCATTTGTCACCTTTTGGGAGAAAGTGGTCTGTAAATAATGAAAGGTCTCATTGAGCTTTCTCTGTAATCCATGGCAGAAAGAGTTAAAGCTGCAGAGTGAACAATTAACAAGAGGACAGAGAGCTGACAAGTCAGATCTGAGCCCTAACTAAGTTAGCCTAGCCACTTTCTTCACCTTGCAAAAGAGATAAGGGGTAGCCACTTAAAGACAGCATATATTCTCTCACCATGTTTTCCTTTATTTAACTGCTTTGTATGTAAAGTCTTCTTGTTTTGTGGTACTGGGGATTAAACTCAGGACCCTGGCTTGCCAGGCAGGTGCTTATTCTACTGAGCTATCTCTCCACCCCTGTAAAATCTTCTTAACAAACTCATAATGTCTCCTGACAGGACCAAAGAAAACCAAATGAAGCGCACAGGAATATGAAAGTAAGTGATGGTCCTTGGTGTGGGATCCTATGACCTAGAATATCCAACTAGAATATCCAATCAAGTTGTGACTCACATCAAGGGAAATAATCTTTCTACTGCAGAGACTTTATATCTGTAATGTTCTACTGATATGAAGTTTACCAATCCCAGAATGCTGCCCTCAGAGCAAGGCAGCATTGTCACCTACAGTACATCAGTGAGTCTTGCTTTCCCCGTGGATGTAACATTGTTGGTTTCCTGAATAGAAAACCAACAAAGAAGAGAATGGACAGTAGAGATAGCTCTGTGGTCCAAGCTCCTGTCTGGAAGGTTCAAGGAACTGAGTTCAATCCCTGGTTCAACATGCCATGGTGGCCTCTGGGGATTGGATTAGAGTTTTAATCACCAGGCCATGCAGGCCATGGAGACATGGTATGGTGTTGCACATCTGTAATTCTAGCACTAAGGAGGCTGAGAAAGAATCACTATGAGTCCAGACTGCATAGAGACCCTGTACCAAATAAGTAAATAAGTTAAACAATATTTTAAAAAGAAGAGACTGCACTGAACACAGTCAGTACCCAGTTCTTGCTGGCCATCTACCCCACTTTGAGGAAGCACTTACTAACAATTTATTCTCAGAACTCTGCAACCCTTTGGGAAAGATAGTCTTTTCTCACTTCCAAAAAATGTTCTGTCCATCAGAACATGGTGACTGTGATGTATAGAGCTGTTTATTAAAACTCTAAACCACATTATTTCAGTCTTTTCTTCTAAAAGGTGGGCTAATGGTTCCTGTGCTGGAACCTCTGATGGTTCCTCTGATGGGCATTCTTCTGTTTTTGCTTTCTTTCAGAGGCTGTCTTGCTGAAGATAAGAGCCTCAAAAGGCTTAGTCACAATTTGTATGCTTCATACTTTAAGGTTGGGCTGTTCAACAGGACCTCCTGCGCCCCTTCAGGAATGCCACAGGAAACAGGAAGGATAGGCAGATTTTGAAACAGAATCAACACAAGAAGATTATGCAAACAGATCCAAAAATAGATGTGCTGAACGAGGCACTTGTCCACAGCTCCTCCATTTGTTTCCCATATCTGTAAGCCCCTCTGCATTCCCCAGTTCCACCCACTCTACTTTCTGTTACCTTCCCTATCTCTGCTTAGATGTTGAGAATGAGATGGCAGGAGGACCTTCTGACTAGAGAGGATCTTCCCTCTTACCCTGGCCTGCAGTTGAGTCTTACCAGTGCTACACAGGCTGTGACTCAGCCTTATACAAGAACACAGATATGGGGGTGGAGGGGCAGAGAGAGGGTTGGCAACAGTTCCAAATACTGGTTGTGTCATAAGCTAAAATAATGTTGTTGCTTAATACATTAAAGATGCCATGGCTGTACACTCGAGTGCACTGTTTTAAAACAATTGACTTATGCACATTTGTCCACTGTCTGTTGAATCTGTGCTAATAACTAGTTATAATACTGACAGGTTGGTAGTCAACTTATAATGGACCCATTTATAAAGTTAAAGGTTGAAGGTTAAGAGGCTTCAAACTCACATACAACCTGCAAAGAAAAGGCTTTGAGTTTAAGAATAGAAATGTTACATATACTTTAAACTTCTATATATCTTTCTCTATGTTGAATTTCAACTGTGTGTTCTTCTTGGGTTGCCTTATAAATGAATAGATGCTCATCTATAAGGCTTGTGGTCCTCATAGTTTAACAGTGAACTCATTTATATCAGCTAATAATGATATATTAAGTACTGGTGACATGTTTTAATCCAGGTTGTCAACCAAACAAAATGGCATATAAATTCATTTTATAAATACAATGATTGTTTGGCTTATATAGAATAATTTAAGATCACTCAAAAGGGGGATATTTTGGGAACCATGAAGCCAGGAAATTAATCATATATGTGAAGGTAGGACTTGGGCCAATGTCTAAAGCAAACAAGCTACCTCACTCCTGAGATGAACATCCTGTCTCATTAAGGTTAGCTATTAGTTACTAGGCAACCTAATGTCATGTGTTACTAACTTCACAAAAGTATAAATAAAGGAGTTTTGTTTTGAAAAAAAATATGTATATATACATGTAAACACAGGAGAGTTAGGATAGATGTACAGTTACTTTCTCTTACTTCACTGAGAATAAAGGTTTGTATTAATATTGTTTAGACAATATATCATGTCTGCATCTTGTCCTTTGAATAAGCACTATGAAGACAACAATATGCACTATATTAATTATTGTAACCATTCTACTAACCTGTTTTGAAACCATTCATTGCTATTTTACCTTTTTTTCTCATTAATGAGATAAACATAAAAAAGAGCAATGTGTTAGCTGATATCAACTGCTTCTTATAGATCATCTAAGAAAAGCATTTGAATAATTAAATCAGGATTCCTTTTGACTTAGAGAAACTTCCAGACATTTATTACTCCCTTTGGGTAATAAAAGAAGAGTTCCATGAAAACAAATTTATTACTTCAGTTTTGTTTACTGATGAGACTCCCAGTAGTTTCTATAGCATTATATGATACATACACCAACAAAAATTACTGGCTGTATTAGTGTAATATAGTTGTATTACCTATTATCAAATAACTAAGTTCTGTATGGGTACAACCATCAGATTTCCTTTTAAAAGATGGTTTTGGTTGAATTCATGAAACTATATTAAAAGACAAATCTTCTGCATTCTGGGAATATGGTTTCTCATGTTTTCTACTGATGATAGGCTTTTATTGAGATTTAATAATTTCAATTAAAAAAGGCCTTTCACTACACAGATGTGTCACATGTGTGTTGGGTAATGAGTCTATTTGTGATCAAAACATTTTCAAATATTACCATCTTCACAGTTGCCCAGCTGAAGACACATAGGGCAGCATCTCCCATCACCATTACCTACATCACTGCCATGATCCAAGTGAATCATGCCAGAAGACTTGGAAAACAACTCTTCCCTTTGCTACTTCCACTACTGAGCACAACTAAAGCAGAGGTCCCAGAGACCAGAAGAAAATTCAGCAATACAATAAGGTCCCAATTCTTCCTTGGCAAGCACAAGGGCCTGAGTTCAATCCCCGGTTCCACAAAAAAATAAGGTCCCAACTGAGGCACACAGGGTGAGCAGGTGTGATGAATAACACGAAAAGTCAAAAGAAACAAGAGCAATATGGCCAAACAGGTAGTAAATTAGATGAAACTAGATTGTGCTTGGGGACAAGGACACACCAAATAGAAGCAAGCAGCAGGACCACCCCATTCTCTCTTTTTTTCATTTGTTTTGATTTGATTTTTCTTTCTTTCATTGTTCTTTTCTTTTCATTTTTTCCAATTTTCTGTCTTTTCTAAAGAGATGAAAACTTCAGAAACTCCAAAAACTAATCCTGTCTTCCAAACTCAGAGAAAAAATTCTAGTAATGTCTTGCTTAATCTCTCATAAATCTCTCAAAGTGTACATAATAATCCTCCATTCTTCAGCCTTGTTTTTACTTGTTTCAATTTTCTCTTTTACAAACTATCCTTCTTAAATCTCCCCACTACAGAAAAAATAAAATACTCTAGAAAGGAGAAACCTTGAATACAAGCTTCAAAATTATAATCAGTTCTGTAATATAATTTTTGATTCAGATCCTATGGTTTAAGTTTGAAAGTTAATATCTACCAGGTTGTCAGTTCTTAAACTATATTTGATGCTATGGTCATCAGCAATTATGTTATTTTTAACTATGATATCATATCTGTTGTAATCAGTTGTTTTCCCTTCTGTAGCAATATTGAGAGTGTCTGATGTAATAACTTTACCACACCCCAGCACCAAAGAACTGGGGACTGAACCAAACATATGACAACATCTCACTCTTAATTAACTGGGAAGGTAGGATCTTGTAACACACACTAATCAAAACCTGCTACACACAGCAGACATTCTTGAGGCACAGACTTTTCCTAGACAGTACTTGATACAAGTAATATAGCTACCTACTACCAAACTTACAAGGACGAGCACAGAAAACAAAATAAAATAGAAAATAACAAGATGCAAAAGCAAGATCCAATCTCAGATCTCCAGTTCACCCAGATCAACTCTAGCAGGTAATAAGATAAAGGAAAATGAGAGACACACAACTGAAATTTCTGAAAGGATAGAAATCAAAGTAAAGGAACAAATCTGTGAAGCTATAGAGGAAATCATATCAGAAATAATCTCTCAGGTGAAAATCAAATGTCATAATTTATAAAACATTACTCAGCATATGTAGGATAGAGATACAATTAAAAATAGATAATGGATAGCGAAAGGATGGTAAATTATGAGTGACTGATATGGGAAATAAATAGAATACCTGAAGTGGATTAAACAGTTATGAGGAAATTAACAATTCCTCTGAAAGTTGCCAGAACTGCTTAAAAGAAACAGAAGACAGAATTTCAGACCATTCATGCAGGTTCACAGCTAACAATTATGAAAGGAAATATATCTTAAAATTAATAAGGAATAAAAATTTAACAGCTGCAAGATGATACAAAGAGAAATAATATGACACTTATGTGTGTCAATGAAAACCCAGGTGTCAACACGAATGACATGAAAAACTATTTGCAGACATTTTAGCAGAAAACTTGACAAACATGATAGACTCTGATATTCAACTGAGGCATATAGAACTCCAATAATCCGTGAACAAAATAAATCTCCTCATAGATATAATAAGCAAGATCCCAGAAATTCAGCACAAGAACAGAACATTAAAAGTTCTTAGAGAAAATAAACAAATCGCTTCTAAAGGAACATTCATCAGAATCATAGCACAGTTCTTAAAACAAGTCATCAAATCAAGAAGAAGTTAGAATGAAGAATTTCAAGACCTGAAAGAAAACAATTTCTAACCCAATTTGATGTGCCCTACAAAACGTTCTTTCAAAAAAATTCTTTCAATATTAAAGGATAAAGAAGATAATTCCATAACAAAAAATAACTGAAGAAATCATGACCACCAAACCAACAAAGAGTAGTGAAAGATATTCTAGACAGATAACAAAATGAACTCAGTTACAAGAGCAACAACAAAACAACACCAAGAAAGGTAAATACCTAAACAGGTATAAAAACACAGGAAATCAACAGGAGGAAAATAACATGACAAAGGTTAGTCAATAAATATAAGTTATAACTCATGAACTGAAAGTCTAACAGATCAGTTTTATACACTGAAAATCAAACAATGGAAAACAATCTTCCATGCAACAAGAACTCAGAAAACAGCAGAGGTGACTATTCTGTTTGCAGAGAATGTGAACTTGATGTCAAGAATGATCAAAAGATATTGGGAAGGTCACTACCTATTTATTAGGGGAAATTTTCAAGAAGACATTTATTTCACTTAAGGGCATGTTGTCTAGTGGCAATCATTTACCGACAGAAGAAGCAAATTTGTCATTGAAAGTCTGAGGTCACTCCGGACTATGTAGAATGATGGTGTTGCCAGTGTGGGGCACAGCCTGCTTTGTTCCTTTTTGGCATCCCTGATCCATAATTTTGACTTGGGGGCCAGTGCAACACTTGGTATCCTTTAAATGAACATTGTGGATAAACATCAGGGATCCATTTGCACACTCCCAATGAAGTAGAATAAATGTTTCCCTTGCACTCAAGATAGCTCTTCTATAATCTTAAAAAATTTAGCAGCAATTAAAACAAATGAGTCTGCTGAGTTTGAAGCATATATATCTAGTAGTTGCAACATTAACAAAATATCTATCATGCAATTTGTAAAATTGTACTTCAGAATTCTAAGTCACAATAGCACCCTGCATATTTAAACCTGTAACCTAATTTCATCATTTCTGAAACTGAAAAAAAATTAAATGGTTCAGTTTTGAATATAACCATATGCTTATTATCATTTGCGCTTCTTTTCTTACATTTTTGGGTGCCATTTGCCACTTTTTCTTTTAGCATTCTTTGTTCTTTTTACATTTTTGCTTTGTAGAATATATCAGTAATATGTTCCATTCTTTATCATATGTACTTGTAAATATTTTTCTATTTGTCATTTTCTAGACTCTGAGGTATTGATTCATTATATGTGCTTTTTAAATTTTCTAGTTTTTCTATACTCGAGTTTTCCAGACCTCAAAGTTTCAGTTTTCAGGTTGTGTGAGATGTTAAGCATTTGTCACTCCAAGATTTTATGAATAACTAAACTAAATGAAATTATATTTTATAAATTTTATGATACTGATTTTACTGTTATAATTTTGATCAAACTCACTTGAATTTGAATAAGAACAGTTAAAATTTGAAAAAAAAAAGAAACATGCCCTAATAAATTTATAATGTGTGACTTTTTCAGGGAAACCAGGGATTGAACTCAGGCCCTTGCGCTTGCCAAGCAAGTGCTTATTCCACTGAGCCATCTCCCAAGCCCTTAATGTGTGACCTTAATATCCCATTTTCACAGAGATCAACTAGACAAAAAATTAGCAACGAAGTAATAGAAATGAAGCAAACAAGTAACAACAATAGATTTAGTATGACAGAGTGTTCCATCTAACAACATAAAATGCAAGTTCTCATCAAAACATGAGACATTCTCTAAAATACACTGTATACTAATTCATAGAATATGCCAAAGTAAATGGAAAGGAACTGAAACTACATCCTGCATATTGTTTGACCATAGTGCAATAAAACTGGATATTAATGATGGCATAAACAAATAGAAATTAAATAGCACTCTCCTGAGTAACAAATGCGCCACAGATGAAATTAAAGAAAAGCCAATAAAATCTACAACAAAATGAAAATTCAAATACTACTTACTGGAATTTGTGGGATGCAATATAAGTCTCAAGAGGGAAAATTATAGTAATGAATTATCCTAGTAAGAAAACAGAAGGACCACAATTAAACAATCTAATGCTGTGTGCTTCAACCTTTAGAAAAGAAGAATAAATCAAGCCCAAAGCCCCAGAAAGGGAGAAAATTGAAGATCAGAGCAGCAATTAATACAAATGAGACTAAGAAATTAATATAAAGCATTAATGAATCAAGGAGTTCTTCATCTTTTTTATCCTTTATTTATTTATGTGGCACAAGGTCTCACTATGCCCCTCAGACTTATAGTTATCCTCCTGTTTCAGGCTCCCCAGCAAAATAAATGTGGGGTATCAGGGTTTACATGGCATATGGTACTGGAGATTAAACCTTGGTCCTTGTGCTTGCTAGGCAGGTGTTTAGATGCCTGAGCTATCCCTGCATCCATGGTTCTATGTAAGAATAAGTAAAATTGACAAATCCATTGCTAACCTCATTTTAAAAAAGGAAAGAAAAAATTGTGATTCGGACAATTAGAAAGTTAAAGGGTGAAGTCATTAAGGATCTTGTGCAAATTCAAAAGAGCATCAATGCCTACTTTAAAAAAACTTGCCTTGGACAGAATGGAAAACTCAGAAAAATGGACAGATTCCTAGAAATATATGAATTACCAGAGCTGATTCAAGAAGATGTAAAAATTTTTATTAACATAATATCAGTAAAGGAGATGAAAAATCAATTAAATCATACAGACAAAGAAAAGCCAAAGTACTGGTGGATTCATGCCAGAATTCTATGAGAAATTAAGCAAACATCTAATGCCAATATTCTTCAAACTCATTAATGAAACTGAAGATGAAGTAACTCTCCCTAACTCAATCTGGATTGAAGAATTGTCCTGATACCAAAACCAGAAAAAAAGAATTCATAAACATATATATATAAATCCTCAAATAAATACTAGCAAACAGAATACAGCAAATGATCAAGATTTTACACCATGACCTAGTGGGACTCATTGCAGGAATGCAGGGATATTTCAACATGAGCAAATCAATAAATGTAATAAACCATATCAATAGGGCCAAAGACAAAAAATATATTATCCTCTCAATAGATGCAGAAGAAGCTTTAACTAAAGTCCAAAATTCCAGCATGTTAAAAACCCTACAGAAAATTGGAATAGATGGTCTTTAGTTAAATCTTTTTTTAATAATTTTCTTGACAAAAACTAATGAGACAGTTTCAAAACTGATTAGTAGGACAGTTTCAGTAATAAATGCATTGCATATAATTGTCTTAGTAGTTATTCATTATACAAGATTTCAACATAATATCCTGTCCACAAACACTATTAGAACAAATCTTTTTATTCGTTGAATTAAGAGAATGTAGCTATATATCTATCCTACCTATATTAATAATACAGATACAAAATGGTCATTAATTTGTATTGCCTTCTGTTGTTTAGTTTCATCAGAGAATGGTATTCCATTGTTGTTAACCCTCCACAAGAGAAGCTAATTATTACACTAAAACATATGTAGTTGGGTTTAATCTAACTGTCTGAATATCAAAAATCTTAGGCATAATATGGAAAAGGTATTTTCCATCAAGTGTCTGTATGTTAAACATTAAGTCCTTACAGAATATAAAGAAAAAATTAAAAAAATAATATTTTAAAAATATGAATAAATACTTGCATATTTTCACACAGAAATTTATATATCTAATCATATACAGCATTGTAGCAAGGCAGTCCTGTGACAATTATTTTCTTGTCTCTTGTTTGCATTTATTACCCTTTTTCTAAAACAAATATTGTACAGCAACAATTGATGTGTCGAGACAAGCAGTATGTATTTAGAAGACCACAATGACAGTCATTCCAAGCATGACCCTACTATTACACATTGCTATGTTTAGTGCAGTTGCTTAGTTTACAGGTATTACCATTAATAGTTTGGCAGGCTAAGGATCCTACCAATGAACTGCTAGTTTCAAAAACCTACTGATGTTTCTCAGGATCATTTCTTTACCCATCTTGTGCATATAAATATATGGCTTTGAACCTGTCCAGTTTCCTAGCTTTTCTCCTTGCCCTCTCTTCGTTGTCTAATCCTCAACTTCTGGCTTTACTTTTGTGTTATATCTTTCTATTTGTATTTGTTCTTCAAAGTTTTTATACTAGGGAGACTATGAGATATTTGCACATGTGGGTCTGGTTTATTTCACCTATAAGTATATATTCAAGTGGCATCCACTTAAATATCAATGCTTCAAGTTTCTCATTCTTTAGAGATGCATAATACTCTATTTTAGAAAACTAGCACATCTTTTTAATCCATTCCTCAGGTGTCAGGCATCTTGGTTATTTCCAAAATTTGGATATTAGAAATTGTCCTGCTATAAACATAGGTACACAGGCCAGGGAGATGGCTGAGTGGAATAAGCACTTCCCTGGCAAGTGCAAGGGCCTAAGTTCAGTCCCTGCTTTTGCCAAAAAAAAAAAAATGTAATCATAGGTACACATATATCACGTAATTGTTGCCAAGATTTGGCTATCACTAATTTTGCTGTTATGAACATAGGTACATATACTCACTGTGATATGGCTTTTTCAGTTCCTCTGGAAAAGTTCCCAGTAGGGGGATTGCTGGCTTGAATGGGATTTCCAGTCCTAGTTTTCTAAGTAGTCTCCACACAGATTTCCATATTTGCACGAGTCTGCATTCCCGCCAGCAAGAAAATGTTCCTTTTTCCCCACAGCCTCTCCAACATTTGTTGTTAGTTGATTTGTTTATGATTGCCATTCTTTCTGGGGTGAGATGGTATCTCAATGTTGTTTTAATTTGAATTTCACTGATGGTTTGTGATGTGGAACATATTTTCATATATTTATTTGCTTCTTGAGTGTGGTCCTCTGAGAAGTGTATGTTCATTTCAGATGACCATATCTGAATTGGGTCTTTAAATTTTGAGACCCAAATATTTTTACTTCTTTATAAATTCTACAGAGCATACCTTTGTCTGAATGCTTATTAGTTAAGATTATTTCCAAATTCATTTGTTGTGCCTTCACTTGATAACTTCTTTTGACGTGCAAAAACTTCTCAATAAGAATAGGTTTCAGTTGTTAATTCTTTCAACTATTACTAGTGTGATTTGATTACTGTTCATTAAATCTTTACTACTCCTATGTCTTCAACAGTTCCTCCTACTTTCTCTTTCAGGAGATTTAGTTTTTCTGTTTAGAACTTTAATCCATTTTAACTTTAGCTTAGTGCATGGTGATAGACCTTGGTCAAGTTTCAGTTTTCAGCATGTAGATAGCCAGTTTTCCAGCTCCATTTGTTAAAGAGGCTATCTTTCTTTACTTCAGTCTGACAAAGGCCATGTATGACAATCTAGCTGTTTCCATTCTATGCAAGCAAATTGTTTTAGTCATCTATGAGAAAAGCCATCTATAAATATTAACCAGAACAATTAGGTAAGAGAAAAAGAAAAAGAGTAAAGATAAGAAAGGATGAAGGGAAAATATAATTATTGCCAAATGACAGAATACTGTATATCAAAGATCCTAAAATATTCACCAAAAGATTTCTGGGATTCATAAATAAATTTTGCAGCACAGCTGGATAAAATGCCAACACTCAAAAATCAGTGTGGAGACTCCTTAAAAAAACTAGGACTGCCGGGCGTGGTGGCGCATGCTTGTAATCCCAGCACTTGGGAGGCTGAGGCAGGAGGATTGTTGTGAGTTCGAGACCAGCCTGAGCTACAAAGTGAGCTTAAAGCCAGCCTGAACTGCATAGCGAGACCCTGTCTCAAAAAGACAAAAAAAAAAAAAAAAAAAAAACTAGGACTGGAAATCCCATTCAAGCCTGCTATCCCCCTACTTGGAATTTTCCCGGAAGAACTGAAAACATCCTATCATAGTAATATATGTGTACCTATGTTCATAGCAATATGATTTGTGATGGTCAAATCTTTGAAACAACCAAGATGCCTGTCACCTGAGGAATGGATGAAAAATATGTTGTATTTTTATGCAATGGAGTATAACTCAGCTATAAAGAATGATAAACTTGAAGCACTGATATTTAAGCAGAGGCCACTTGAAGATATACTTATAGTTGAAATAAACCAGACCCATATGTGTAAATACCATATAGGCTCCCTAATATATGAACTCAAAAGAAATATACATAGAAAGGTACAACAATATTAAAAGTAAAGCGAGCACTTGAGGGTTAGATGATGAAGAGAGGGCAAGGAGAAAAACTAGGAAACATAACAGGGGCAAAGCCATACATTTATATGAACAAGATGGGTAAAGCAATGATCCTGAGAAACATCAGCAGAATTTTGAAACTAGAAGTTCATTGGTAGCATTCTCACCCTGATGAACAATATCTGTTGATACCTGTGAACTAAACAACGGCACTGAAGTTAGCAATGTGTAATAGTAGGGTCATGCTTGGAATGCATATCATTCTGGTCTACAAAATATGTACTGCTTGTCACAACATAGCATTATTGCCATACTGTCTCTCAAGTAGATTTTTTTTTAAATTGGTAAAAAATGAAAAAAGAAACTAGAAAAAAAAAGAATTCCAGGACTGCCCTTCTACAACGCTGTATGTGGTTAGAATTCTAAATCTCTGTGTAAAAAGGTGTGATTTTTAAATTCATTTTTAAAAATTTTTTCTCCATGTTCTGTAAGGACTTAATGTTTAACATATCAATACTTGATGGGAAATACCTGTTCCATGTTATGCCTAAGATGTTTGATATTCAGGCAGATAGGTTAAACAACTGCATGTGCTGTAGGGTAAGGATGAGCTTCTCTTCCAGAGGGTTATAACCTATATTTGCAGACCAAAACTAAGAAAAGGAAGGGCTGAAATGACAGTAACTTTTTGGTCCTAGCCTTTCAAGGTCAGTGAATACTCAGGATATGGGAGAACCTATATGGTAACATCATGAAGCTCAGTGGTGTCCCAAATTTTCTAATAAAGGAGATGATAGGGCCACAGAGGAATGTGATTGATGATGTAGAGTGTGCCTAAGGAGAGTCACATGAAGAGAAAACATACTCTCAGGTTTTCACAGAGAAAAAATTGATCAAGCAGTGGTCGTGACTCATCCACATGCCTGACACTGACAAAGGATCTACAAAGTGTAGTACAGGGTTTCAGGGCAAATCCTGAGGGGACTTGACTGACATTATCACATTCAAAAGTTACATTTTTTTTATATAGGTGTTGCTTTACCTTGGCCTTAACCATCCAGCAGAACAGTATAAACATGGTATAAAAAGTAAAGCCATAATAATATGCTGAGCTATAAAAGGCTCAAGTCAACAACTTCTGACATTGCCAATCCTAAGGTTAACCCACTACCTTTATGCACTATTGGACTATACTGGTATATTTTGCTGAATTCATGCACCTACAATATTTAAATAACAATGGAATACCCTTCTCTAAGAAACAGACAGAAAACGGGGTACAAATGAATGACAATTTAGTATCTGTTTATTCATATATATATATACAGCTACATTCTCTTAATTCAGTGAATAAAAAGTTTTGTTCTAATAGTCTTTGTAGACAATATATCATGTCAGCTTATTCTACAATGAATAACAATTAAGATAACAATAAGCAATGTATTTATTATTGAAATTGTCCAACTAATCTATTTTGAAACTCTCTTATTATTATTCTCAATAAAATTATAAAAAATAGAAGAAAACAAGGGAAACAAGAAGGCTGTAATCATAAAGTGAGGTTAGACAGCAGCAAGTGTTTAACACTTTGATGGCCACCATGTTGGTTATAATTTGAACCTTTATAGGTTTCTGAAATTGTAGTCACTTAGTTCGCATTTGTTATAAGTAGAAAAATGAAACTGGATGATTTTTATATGAAGTTAAATGTATTTTAATTACAGTGGCCTGATAATTGGATTGAGTGTGGAAGTTTTAACAACCATATTCACTTGTAAACATTATTTCAGAATGAAATAAATAGGTATTTATGAAATGAATGAAATAAAAAAATTGTGCATATGGTCAAGAAATCTTTAGCCATTCTTTTGTGAGAAAACCATAATTTTTTTAAAAAAGACTAGAATGGCCAATTTCTGCTGGACTTTTGAAAGGTCCAGTTAAAGTTTAGAATTTTTTTCTTTTTACTATTATATATTTCCTTTTTAATTTTTATCAGTTTTTTGTTGTTGTTTTGTTTTAATTTTTAAAACCAATTTTTCATTTATTTATCGAGTAACCTAAACAACTGCTTTGAAGATAACACCACGGGATACAGCAACCATTGTTTCATTCCTACTACTTTGTTTAGTGAAATTCTGTATTGTTTCTAATTGTTTTTCAACTATTTTAACTTTAAAGATTTTAACTTTAAAAAATAAAACATAAGAACTTCTAGAAGTGTACCATTATCCTGTATAATGACTTAGCAACAACTCCTTAATGATTAGATATACTATTAGTTTCAAATTGCTATGGTTGTCTTATAAAATAACTTACAATTCCTATATGCAAATTAAGATCTGGTTAAGGGCCATCCACATCATTTGGTTGTTGTGTGGTAAAGATATTTGCATCCTCCTTTTACAAGAAACATCAAAAATTTCTTCCATTCAGTGTTTTTTAAAAAAATCTATAGGCCATTTCAGAAAATTTAATACGAACTTGAGAGTCAAATAGTAGCAATTCACATACCCTGCCCTCAGTAGAATCATTCTCATACTGTTGTAATTCTCTATACATATTATGTTATATTATACAGCAATTGCTTTTGTCCCTGCCTTCTAAGGTAAAGAATGAATGCTTTAAAAAAAAACTGACGCTATCTCATATTCAGCAATTCATCCCTAATACTTAGCATAGTTCTTGGTATATAACAAGCTGTAATGATTATAGTAAATTGTAGATAATTTTGATTGACTAGAAATGAGAAGCAATGCGGTTTCCATCCATGCAATGACAGGGCAAGATTTCAGAGTAGGTAGCACTGGTAACTCACATTGGCTACTAGATTGCAGTCATTATAGAATTTAGAGAGATACTACTGTAAGGAATTTGAGTCATGGAGAATGAGAAACAGAAAGAGGTAATGAGGATGCAGTGGAAGAATGGAAATTAATGAAGACATACATTTGACAGAACTTCTTTGAAATTTCTGATATGAGGAGTATGAGAGTTTGAAGACTTCTTGATTTTAGATTTCAATGGCAGTATAAATGGTGGTCATGTCCCCAGCAAAGATTTGGGATAAAGGGAAGTACATTTATGGTGTCAATACAAGTGATACTTTAAATACGCTGAGCTTAAAGTATCTATGTTATATTCAGGAGTAAAAATCATAAGTGAAATTACAACTCTAATCATTATAAGTTTCTATAGGGTGGCTAAAATGTAGACAACAGATACAGAGAGGGAGCATCAGCTCAAAGAGTCTTGAACACTATGTTAAGGACTTCATGATGTGGGTGATGCAAGGGAGGTCCCTGATGGCTGTTAAGGACAAGTTACTTGCTAAGATTAGATTTTTAGAAAGTTTGGCTGTAAGAAGTGAAGATGATGCCTAAATATTGGAGTAACAAGGCAGCAGAGTTGTGCAAAAAGATATTCCCAATATATTTAGTAGGAAAAACTAGCAAACAATCAAAAAACTTATATTTATTGATTATTTCTGACATATTTATTCATATAATCATTTTTTTCTGTATTTTAGGGAAGGGCCTACAGAGTGTTCAGGGTCTCACTACTAGATTGGACTCATAATGATTCTCCTGCTTACAGCCCCTCAAGTTCTGGGATTGTAGGTGTGTGCTACCATACCCAGTCTCAATTGCTATCTCAGTGCACCTCAGGGGTGGAGCCAGCAAGGCAGGCGAGGGGATTGATCCTGCAGACCCTGGGCCTGCTTGCAGGTGCTTTAATCCACTGAGCTATTTGGCTGGCATTTCACATAGTCTTATATAATCAATACAACTACATTATGTAGTAGATAAGATTATCATCCTGATATCGAAGTACAGAAATAAAGTAATATGAGTGCCACAAAACATTTACATGGCAGATCCTAGATTCAAGTTCACAGGTTTTCGCTCAATGTACTCACAGTGTCATGGTTTTATCACAATTAAGCTTTAATAATTATTTATCAGTTATGATGAAGATCAGCTAGGAATTAACAGTATTTTCCTAGTAGCATTCTACACGCTCATTTCTTTTTTTAGGTTTACTTCTCCACCATCCTCAGAGTATAACATTAAAACTGAGCTTCAGCCATTTACCTGTGTCTCAAGCAGCAAAATGGGGAGGGAGATGAGGATAGAACAGATATTGGGGGATAACTTAGAAGTCATAAGATAAATCTCATGATTCTACTATTGGTAATTTCATGGAGTATGATGTCACCAACTATGTCAGAAAACAGCAGCAACTTGTTGGCATAAACACTTATACTTTTATTTTTCTGGGTCTTATATCTCTCCTTTTTCTTGAGAAACTCATCATTAATTTTATTTTCCTTTTTTTTGAGACAAGATCTCACCACACAGTGCAGACTGACCTTGAATTTTCTATGTACCACAGGTTGACCTCAAGTCGTATGAACTATTATTGAATCATAGTAACTATTATTGGGATATGTTTTAATGCATAATACATACAGTTTTGAGAAAATTATATATCCTTGATCACTTTCTCACCTTTCCCACCTTCTGCAGATCTCTTCAATATTTCTATAGTATCTACCTGCCTGTCCCTATCATGGACCATTTATAATGCTAAGTTATTTATAATTTGTGTCATATAGTTAGAGACATGGTGTGGTATAAAAGCTACTGTATCTCACTGATTTAACTTAGTATTATTGCCTTAAGACTCAGGCATATTCCTACAAATTTGTCATGCCTTATGGCCTAGAAATTAGTCCATTTATTGCTCCCTTTTTTTTCTGGAACTAGGGGTTGAACTCAGGCCCTTTCACTTTCCAAGGAAGTGCTTATTCTAGTGAGCCATCTCCTCAGACCCTCATTTGTTGATAGACATAGATGCGACTACCATAATTTAGATCTTGTGAGTTGTTTCCTGCATGTATCAATATAATATGATATATTTAATTATTTGAAGAAGACTCAAAACAAGTATATCTGGACTAAATGGTGTTTCCATTTTAAAATTTTTGAGGAATCGTCATACTGATTTCTATAGTATAGAAACTGTGTTAAACTGGTTCGACTGAGCCCCAGAGACCAGCCGGAGACAGCACGAGCGACTCCGCCATCCTCCCCAATCCCACCCGTGCCGCCCAGCCCGAGACCTCCCGAGACAGCCCTCTGAACAAGTGGGAATTTGCCCGATTCTCTGGGCATCAAAGTTCAGTAAGTGTAGAACGCCAGGCCCACTGTGCACGAGAGACATTCCCAAGGATTCCCTGCTGCCCCCACCCCTCAGGCCCAGTGAGAGCTCCAGGCACACTGTGCCAGGAAAACATTTTCAGGCCATTACCAGTCCCATCCAACAGCCCCAGACCCACTGCAGGTCGGCCAGGAGTGAGAACTCTAAGCATGCCACGCCGGAGGGACATTTCTCAGAAATCCTCAGTCCCACACCACGGACCGAAACCCAGCACAACCTGGCCTGTGAGTGAGGGCTCCAGGCCCACTGCACCAGAAGGATCTTTCCCAGCCTTCTCAGGTTATGGCCTGTAGACCCGGACCCAGCACAGGCTGGCTGACCCAGTAGAGCCCACTCAGTGAATCAGATAATCCACTATACTTTTGTGAGCCCAGAAGACCCACCAAACCCCAGGCCCGCCCACCTGTGGAATGACCTCCCTGACACAGGAGGGCTGACCCCGGGAACCAACAGAGTGGAATCAAGGAGCTGCAGCAAAAAAGGAACTGAACACAACAGCTAGAACCAGGATAGGCATACCTGGATAATCTCAAAAGTATTAGACTACCACCTGAATTTCATAACAAGCTAAGGCTATAGCAGCATCAAAGCTCTACACCAAAGGTCAATGGTCAGTGCTATACAAAATGACAAAGAGAAGGGGAAAACTGCTATCCCAGACCTCAAGTCCATCAGGAAGGGCAGAGGACACTAGTTCAGCTGCAATGAATGAATTAACAGACACAGTAGCAAAGGAACAACAGAAGAAAGCTATACAAGAAATAAAACAAGAAATAATTCCCCAAATTAAAAAACAAATATCTGAATACATAGTATATGAAATAAAAATAAATTCCAGAAACAATGGGTGGAAAAACTATGCTCACCCAGAACAAGTGCAGAGAGCACTATTCCAGCTAAAATGTATGAATTAACAGCATCTGAAGCAAAGAAACAACAGCACAAAGATCCTGAGGAACTAAAAGCAGAAATAAATTCTGAAATCAAAAAAGAACATCTTGAAGTCATAGCATCTGAAATACAGAAACAAGCCCAGAAATATACAGAGGAAACCCAAATTGAAAGAAACACGACAGAAAAAGAATTAATAACTACCTTTAAAAAAGACATGGATAAAAAAAATTGAGATCAGAAATATGATGGATTCCTTGAATGAGCAATACAGAAAAGAAATAGAACACATGAAACACAGTCAAAGAGATATAGAAAAACTAAAATTGTCAAACATGAGTCTACAAAACTGTCTGAGTGAAAGCGAAGAGAGAGTTTGAGATCTTGAATATGCCAGAGCAGCAAGTGAGAAGTTGTGAAAGGATCTTTTAAAACAATGAGAATGCAGAAAAAAATAATCCATCACCTGCAAGACAACACCGGGATGAACAATGTGAGAATAATTGGTATCAGTGAGATTGAAAGAGTCAATACAAATGACATGAAAAGAATTTGGGGAGAAATAATCGCAGAAAACTTCCCAAACATGAGGAAACAATCCAACATCCAGGTCATCAAAGCATACAGAACACCAAATAACCTCAATGCAAGTAGAAACACACCTAGATATATAATAGTTAAGATCCCAGAAATCCAACACAAAGAAAATATACAGAAAGCTGCTAGAGAGAAGAAGGAGCTCACATTCAAAGGAAAACCCATCAGAATTACAGCCGACTTCTCTACACAAACAATGAAGGCAAGGAGAGCATGGAGCAGAGTTCTTCAAGTCCTACACGAAAACAAATTTGAACCCAGACTCTTATACCCTGCAAAACTCTATTTCAAATTTGATGGAGAAATGAAATACTTCCACGGTAAAGAACAACAAAGAATTTCATGATGACAAAGCCATCCCTTCGCAGAGCTGCTGACAGTGGTTCTAGAGAGAGACCACAATGACCAGAAATCCATGAATGAGAATGGAAGGAACCCACTAAACAGGACAGACAATTGAACACAGGTTACAAAGGAATAAACAACACCAGGTAAATATCATAACAAACATAAGTCAACACATTTCAATCATAACCATCAATGTACACAGACTTAATTCTCCAATTAAGAGAAATAGACTGGCACAGTAGAATAGGAAACAAAATCCAACAATGTGCTGTATACAAGAAACATACTCAACTCAACAGTACATTCATAGTCTCAAAGTCAAAGGATGGAAAACAATACCACATGCCCCAGCACCTCAGAAAAAAGCAGGAGTAGCAATTCTGTTCTCAGACAGTCTCAACTTCAAAATAATCATCAAAAGAAACAAAGAAGGCCACTATATATTGGTCAGGATAAAAATTCAAGAGCAAGAAGTAACACTCATAAATATCTATGCACAAAAACAGGAGCACCCAACTATGTAAGACAAATCTTAAGAGACATGAAAAACTTAATGTCTAAGAACACAATCTTAACATGAGACCTCAACACACCCTTATATCAAAAACATAGGTCAACCAAACAAAAAATTAACAAGTAGCAGAACTAAACCAGAGCTTGGAATAAATGGATCTGGTGGACATATGCAGAGTGTTCCACCCAACCACAACTTAATACACATTTTTTTCAGCTGCACACGGGTCATTTTCCAAAATAGACCACGTACTGGTCCAGAGGTCATGCCTACGTATATGCAAGAAAATAGAAATTATCCCTTGCATACTGTCTGACCACAGTGCAATGAAACTGGAAATAAATGAAAAAAGAAATCAGAAAAACCCACTAAACTCATGGAAACTAAACAACACCCCACTCAGCATTAAATGGGTTGCAGAAGAAATTCAACAAGAAATTCATCAATATCTTAAAATTCAAAAAAAATAATAAAAATAAAAAAAATTCAATGAAAATTCAAGCACAACTTACCGGAATTTATGGGATGCGATGAAAGCACTTCTTAGAGGGAAAATAATAGCTATGAACTCACACATTAGGAAAACATAAAGGGAACAAATTAGCACGCTAATGTTGCACCTCCGACAACTAGAAAAAGAAGAGCAAACAAAACCCAGAGCGCAAAGATGGGAAGAAATCATACAGATTAGAGCAGAAATTAATTCAATTGAGATGAAGAAAACAGTTCAAAGAATCCACAAAACAACAAGTTGGTTCTTTGAGAAACTAAATAAAGTTAATAAACCTCTTGCCAACCTCATCAAAAAGAGGCAAAGGAAAATTCAACTACAAGCGATAAGGAATGAAAAGGGTGAAATCACCACAGACCAGGAGGAAATTCAGTAGATTATGAATAGTTACTTCGAGAACCTTTATGCTCACAGAATAGAAGGCACATAAGAAATGGACAGATTCCTCGAAAGGTACAAATTACAAAAACTGAATCAAGAAGATATAACAACTCTCAGTAAGCCTATAACAGCCAACGAAATACGAAATGCAATAAAAAGCCTACCGACAAACAAAAGTCCAGGTCTTGATGGTTTCACAGCTGAATTCTACAAGAAATTTATAGGAGATATAATTCCCACACTCCACAAACTCTTCAATGAATTTGAAAAAGTGAAAGTCCTCCCGAAATCAGTTCTGGATGCAAGTATGATGCTGATTCCAAAACCAGGGAAAGACACAACCAAAAAGGAGAACTACAGGCTAATCTCCCTCATGAACATAGATGCAAACATAATCAACAAAATCCTGGCAAATAGAATACAGCAAATCATCAAGAAGATCATACACCATGACCAGGTTGGATTCATCCCAGGGATGCAAGGATAGTTCAATATTTGAAAATCTATATATGTAATACACTATATTAATAGACTGAAATCTAAAAACCACATGATCATCTCAATTGATGCAGAGAAAGCCCTTGACAAAGTCCAACACTCATTCATGTTCAAGGTCCTACAGAAAATTGGAATAGATGGACTCTATCTTAACTTGATCAAAGCCATCTATGACAACCCAAAAGCACATATAATTGGAAATGGGGAAAAACTGAAATATTTTCCTCTTAAATCAGGTACAAGACAAGGATGTCCTCTATCATCCCTCCTATATAATATCGTTTTGGAATCCTTAGCAACAGCCATTATAAAAGAGGGAGAAATAAATGGAATAAGAATACATAAAGAAGAAGTCAAATTATCAGTATTTGCAGATGACATGATACTTTACTTGGAAGACCCCAAAAATTCCACCAAAAAACTACTAGAACTGATAGGGAAATTCAGTACCATAGCAGGATACAAAATCAGTACTCCAAAGCCAATAGCATTCCTCTACACAGATAACAAGCACACTGAAAGGGAAACAATAGAAACAATACCTTTTACAATACCACCACGGAAAATGAAATACCTTGGGATTCACTTAACCAAGGAAGTCAAAGATCTTTCCATGGAAAATTAAAACACCCTAAGAAAAGAGATTATAGAGGATTTCAGAAAATGGAAAGATATTCCATGCTCCTAGATAGGAAGAACCAGCATCATGAAGATGGTCATACTCCCAAAATTGCTGTACACATTTAATGCAATCCCTATCAAACTGCCACCAACATACCTCCCAGACCTCGAGAAATTGCTCCTAAAATTTATTTGGAACCACTAACGACCTAGAATAGCAAAGGCAATCTTGGCCAATAAAGACAAGGAAGGAGGCATCACAATTCCTGATTTGGAATTATACTAAAAAGCCACTGTGATAAAATCAAAATGGTATTGGCAACAAAATACACCTGAGGATTAGTGGACTCGATTAGAAGATGCAGAGGCATCTAAGAAAACACTCAGCCATCTTATCTTCTACAAAGGGGCTACACAAGCTTACTGGGAGAAATATAGGCTTTTCAACAAAAGGTGCTGGAAAATATGGCTTTCTACATGCCGAAAACTAAAAGTTGACCCAGCTCTATCACCATGCACTAAGGTAAAGTCAAAAGGGATTAAAGATCTAAACATCAAAAAAGAAACACTCAATCTCCTGGAAGAGAAAGTAGGAGGATCTCTTGAAGACATAGGGGTAAGTAAAGAGTTCATGAACAAACATATATTCGCATAGGAAGCACTTGAAAGAATCAACAACTGGGATCAGCTCTTCTTAAGGAGCTCCTGCATTTCAAAAGAAATCATCAACAGAGTGAAAAGACATCCCACAAACTTTGAAAAAATCATAACTATAAGCAATCAGACAGAGGACTACTGTCTAAAATACATAAAAATCTAAGATATAACAGGGCCCTCAATTTAAAGACCCAATTCAAAAACGGGCATCTGAGATGAATACATACTTCTCAGAGGAAGAAATTAAAGAAGCGAATAAATATATGAAAAAATGCTCCACATCACTAGCCATTCATGAAATGCAAATAAAAACAACACTGAAATACCATCTCACACCAGAAAGAATGGCGATCATAAGGAAATTAACCAACAACAGATGTGAGAGAGGTTGTGGAGCAAAGGGAACACTTCTCCACTGCTGGTGGGAATGTAGACTGGTACAACCATTGTGGAGGTCAGTGTGGAGACTCCTCAAAAGAGTAGGACTAGAGATCCCATTCAAGCCAGCTATCCCCCTACTGGGAATTTTCCCAAAGGATCTGAAAACATTGTATCATAGTGATATATGTGTAGCTATGTTTAGAGCAGCGCAATGTGTGACAGCAAAATCTTGGAATCAAGCAAGATGTCCATCCCATGAGTAATGGTTGAAAAAGCTGTGGTATGTCTATATAATGGAGCGTTATTCAGCTATTAAGAATGATAAGTCTGAAGCATTTATACTGAAGCAGATGCCACTTGAACATATACTCATAAGTGAAATAAACCAGACACGCATGTGTAAATATAGTATAGTCTCCCACATATAACAAGCGAAAAGCAGAAATACAAAAGGAAATGTACAACTACAACTAAAATCAATTGAGTCAGATAAGGCAAGGTGAATAGCATATGGTGCAGGATACTAATCAGCTTTTCTTCTGGATGGTTAACAGCCTAAGTTCACAAATGAGAGTTGGAGAAATAGAAGAGCCACAAGGCCAGCCAACATTTTGGCTCTAGCCTTTCAAGGTCAGCAAAGACTCAGGACATAGGAGAACCTGTACTGCAACATCATGAAACTCAGTTGAGCTCCAAATTTTCTGAACAAGGAGATTATGGAGCCACGGAGGAAAGAGATTGAAGTTCTATAGTGTGCCTGGGGAGAGTCACATGGAACGAAAACTTTCTCTCAGGCTCTTAGGGAGAGCAAACTGGTCACGCATTGGCTGTGACTCATTCACATGGATGACACAGACAAAGGATCTACAGAATAAGATACAGGACTACAAGATAAACCCTGGGAGGACATCACTGACCACATAAGAAACATAAAGCACATGTGTTGGTATATGAGTCTTGCTCTATCTAGGTCTTAACCATCCAGCAGAAAAGTATAAAAATGAAGTGTACATCGTGGCATCATATTATTAAGCTGAGCTATAAATGGCTGTGTTTGACAACTTCTTTGAATAACTCACTATTGTTGTAGAATGTTGGACTGTGTTGGATTGTATTGTCGAGTTCAAGCACCTAAGTTAGTTGAATGACAATGGAGTGCCCATCTCTCACAGGTGTAGACAAAGGAAGGGGTGTAGAAAGAAAAACTCATGATGTGTGTATATGGACAGTACAGTTGGGATAGATACCGCTGTGCTTCTACATAATCCTATGAGAGGCAAGATATGCACTAATGTTGGTTGGACAGGGTATTATGACGGCTTCTGGTAGTATGGTCATCCACTAGGAAAATAATTAATGAATTGTTGATATAATTCAGGTATAAAAAATAAGATAAGTTATCAGCGACACTCTTAATTTACTGATAAGAGACATCTGCTATAATAATGTCTGTAAGTATATCAAGTATGCACCTTGTACGATACCAAAACATTATGAAAACAGTTTGCAATGTATTAATTTATCGAATCTGTCTTGTTAAGTTGTCTTAAAACTGTCTGATTGATATTTGTACTTCAATAAAATAAAAAATAAATTAAAAAGTAAATTAAATGAAAAAAATGTACAAGAAAAGTAAAATAAAAGAAACTGGTTCTACTAGTTTATATTCTTTCCCGTATTGTAGAGAGGTTTCCTTTCCTCAGCATTCTTTCTAGCATGTGCTGTGATGTGAGTCTTTGACAATAGCTATTCTTTCTGGAGTAAAATAGAACCCCAGGCATTATTTTAATTTGCATTTTTCTAATTGCAAAACATGCTTAACTTTTTCAAATGTGCTTACTGACCACTTTTATCTCTTTTTCTTAGAAGTATCTACTTTGATTTCCAATGTTTATGTGGTCTTTTATTTGAAGGGGATCTGCTTCTTTGGTGGGGGCAGGCTATTGGACTGTAGTAATTCACCACCTGTGGAAGCACACAGTACCTGCCCAGTTAGACATAATGGAGCTGAGTAAGTCACTTTTTTCCTTCCACTGAAATATAAACAAAATCCCATAATTATTTATGCTTCTATTGTCCTAAGAGAGGTACAAAATAAAATTACAAAAGCCTAAGCTATTCTCATGCCCTAGGTGACAGAAAACTGGGGCCAGAGAGAGTTACTGCGAGACAACTAAAGCTAGAGACAATTGGCCATAAAATATTAAAGGTCTGAGTTATTAAGAGCTCTTTTCCCTTTCGCCTTTTTCCTGATCCTGCTATTACCCTCCCTGTGATCTTCAATAAATGTAACTATTTACTGCTTAGTGCTGAGTGTGTGGCAATTTTTTCTTTGCTGTACACAAGAACCTGGACTATGATTGGCCTATGCACCTGTAACACCTTCCACCTCTTGCTCAAGGGCTCTATAGTCCCCTCCTTTCTCTGTATCTCTGCAGATTTGGTCATCCATTCTCACAAACCATGAGCCTGATGCCAAACAGAAACTGCACATTGTCCCCTCTTTTTTCTGTATTGTTTTGTTTCAATTTCTGTTTGGGTTCCAATTTTCACATCAGATACTTTCTGTGTTCCTGAAATACACCTCCATTTTGTATTAGTCTTCAACTTGTTATTTTTCAGAGTCTGTATTCCAAATATTGGAGAGGCTGATTTGATTTTGATTTCCCTACCACTGTCTTTCCAGAAGTCCATTTGGGTCTAATATTTCATATATATTTTAGATATTTGTTCTCTGTGTGAGGAGTAGTTGAGAATTTTTTCCATTGTGTAGGTTATCCTCTCACTTCATTAGTTATTTTTTGTGGCTGTACAAAAGCTTTTTATGTTGATATATTTTATGTGTTTATTGCTGTCATTATATCTCATGCAATTGGGATTTTGTTAAGGAAGTCATTACCTATGCCTACATTTTCCAGAGTTTTATAATACTGTTATTACAGAAGATTCCATGATTTTGCATTTATATCTAGGTCATTGAATAATTTTGATTTGCTTTTAGGACAAAGTGAGATATATAGAACCACATTGCTTCTTTTGTATGGAGGTAAGAAATTTTCCCAGCATTATTTGTTAAAAAGGCTTTCTTTTCTCCATTCTAACTTACCGGTGGTGCATTTGACAAAAATCAGATGTCTGTTTCTGCATATTCTATCAAATTTTATTCATTGACATGTCAATTTTTTTGTGAATACCAGGTGATTTTTATTACTGTACCTCTAAAGTATAGCATAAAGTACTTAATTATAATGCCTCATTATTTGTTCTTGGTGTTCAGAATTGGTTTGGCCTTCTTTGATCTCTTTGAGTTCTGTGTAAAGTCTAGGAGTATATTTTTTCTACTTCTGTAAAAAGTAGTGATAGTAGTTTTGATAAAGGGGAAATAATATAACTCCCAACATTTTAGATGTCAGGTACACCCAGTTCCTGTTACCCAAATTGGAAGAATGAATTTTAAGGAATGATTCAGGTAAAAATAAGAAAAATTTTGTTTACTTATTTTCATTTTTAGAGCTGTGCTGCCTCCCTCCTCTGCTACCCACCTCCTCTGGGAAGATGAAAGGAGCCAACCATGAGGCACAGGGCCTGCCTCATAGCAAACAAGATCACCTCCTCCACATCTGCCCCTGGAGCCCAGGCAGGTGCTATGCAGGCAGAATGCCAGCATCCAATATCTGCTGCCACCCCGCTAGCCAGGAGGATTGAACACAGGAAGGCAGAAGCAAGGCATAGGACACCCCACTAATGAAAAATTTGTTGAGACAGTTAGCTCCTTAAAGACAGAAAGACCCAAAAGTTTGTTGGTGGCAAGCCCACTTTGCATAGAAAGATTTATAAAACAAAATCAGAAGGTGGGTGTAAAATCATGAAGCGGTAAAACGTGGGACAAAACTGTGATCAATCAAATAAGACTACGAGCATAGCCACTTACATAACAATAATTAAAAAATAATGATCCAATACAGAAGCAAGTCACATAGCAAGTGTACATGAAAAGAACAAAGGCCCTTTTCAGGAAAGGATGGATCAGGAGACCTTTTTCAACCATGAGGCTGGCTGATGTTTATCTGCACTTTACTGTAACAGGTAATACAATGATGTTATCCCATGAAGAGGTGTGTACTTTTTATCTGGAAGCCTGGCCTCTAACAGACACAACTCTGGCCACTGTTGTATTCTAATCTTCACTGGCTCACTTAAGGGCTTAGTGCTTAGGCATACTACTATGACATGCCTAAATAGGTGTCTATATTTTTATTACAATTCCATTAAATCTATACATTGTTTTGGGTAATATGGATATTATGACTATAGTTATTCTACCAATTCAAACACAAGTGTGTATCTTTCCATTCAGTAATGTTCTTTTTGACCTCTTTTGTCAGAATATTATTGTTTCATTATACAGATCTTTCATTTCCATTCTTGTGTTAATTCTTAGGGTTTAAATTTTTTGAAACTATTGTAATTGAGAATATTTTCTGTACTTTTTTGATTGCTTTATTGTTTATGTTTTTCAGTTTTCATTTTGTGTTAGTACATGTTTTCAGTACATAATGGTCACATTGCATAGAGAGCTGGTACATATATTGACTCTTTTTTTTACCACTTTTGTCCCATCATCTCTCCTTCTATTCTTGGTGCTCCTTCCATTTGAAAAAGGCCTATCGCCCTGTTTCTTACTATCAAATTTTGTTTTGCTTTTTATTTCTAGTTTGGATTTTCATGTATGAGAAACCATATGATATTTAAGCTTGTGTATATGACTTATTTAAATGTGCATTTGGTCTCAGGTTGTTTTCATTTTCTTACAAATGACTTAAATTTATCTTTCTTTATTGGAAAAGAACTCCATTTTTATTGTTATTGTATAGAAATATTGTTCTTTTGTATGTTTTTCTCTGATTGCTTCAAATATTAACCATTTTTTTTTACTTCTTTGTCAATTGCTCCACTTCAGTGCCAGTGTGCTCAGCTTTGGAGGATGCAGCAATTTTTGAACATTTCGTTGGCTTAATTTTCTCATGTTTTTATTTTTTGTGTTGGGGGTTGCATATCAATTAGGGTAGAAAAACTGTCACTAATTTAGATGTGTTTTTCTTTAATGCATGTTTCCTAGGGGTGTAACTTTAGCTTTAGTTATGTTTTCATATTTATACACTTCTTTAGCCTACTCTATATAGTAAGATCACTCCTGAATACTACTTTGCAAAGAGAGGACCACTATACTTTGTATCAGTATTTGTAAAGACCATGTAAGACTTTTTAAAAACAGTTTTTTCCTTTGTTCAAAATCCAGAAAGACTTTAAAAAATCTTCTACACACAAATTTTGGTAATAGATAACCTGAACTGTTCATAAAGGATACTATTTAAATGATAATGGAGATCAATTAATCTTGATTTTTCTTTTCCCATACAAAACTGTGTGTACATATATTAAAAGGACAAAAAGTAAATAGAAAAGGAGAAACAACACACAAAAGCAAAACAACAAAAATACAGTTCTCTCATTCTGTTTCTGCTGCAACTAAAATTTAAGTAGTTTACTCCTTCCCTTCATTCACAGAAAGGTAGACATTGACTTGTAATATTTGTGGGCACTGAGTTCTAGTACTCTATTGATAAATTCAAGAAGTTTTGTGAGCTGACTATTGCATAAACCAATCAACTCATATTATTTTTTCTTGTGCTTGACAATGAGTGAAGAAATTTGGGGGTCAAGATGGACTGCTGAGCTTTCTTTTCAGCCATCCTTTCATTTCCTCAACAGGAAGTGCTCTGTCTACTTTTATGTATGCTCCTGAGGTCATGGTTAACGAGAGTTTTTATTTTGTTCTGGTGTGTTTGTGTTTAATTTGGTTCTTGGTAATGCTTTCAGTTTTTGCCTCTTATGAGTGTTATCTTAAATTGTGTTGGGAGGGCATAATGTGACTGGTGAAGTACACAGTATTCTCTTGAGTTCTGAAAGGACTTTCTCAGTGTTTCTCATTTCCACTTAGAAATGACCCCAGAGCAAATTGTTTCTATTTTTTTTTCTATATAGCTCTGTGCAAGCTCTTAAACCCTCTCTGACTATGCAGCTTTCTCTGGCTCTTCACTTGCTTCAAGCCCTTTTTCAACACCTGCAAAAGTTACTATCCAGCCTGTAACTTCAATGCTACCTAAATTACAGGCACCAGAGCTCAGTAACTTTTTGCTGTCTATGGCTAGGTTTCTCAGTTCTGCTCAATCTGAATTGTTAGAAGTGGCAGGATATTCTGTGGACATAGGACTCTCTGGTGATTCTGAGAGTGATGGGAGACTGTTTACTTTAACACTTCTCTGCTTTATCTCACTGGTCACTATCACTGCCTGCCCTATAACTCACTGAACCATGCTTCTCAGAGTCTCATTCTACATCCTTAACCAGGACTGTGACTTTATTATTCCCTTTCTCAATGGCTCAGCAGTCCTAACTGAATAAGTGCCCTCCAAATGATTCCTTGGATTTCAATTTCCATAAGGTCTATAATCTGTGAATGTCTCTTACTCGACTACCTATCTTAGTGAAGAGGAGGGTGGGATATGTAGGTCCTAAAGGGAGATTGCTAGACTAAACTCTAATTGGAGCTGCCCAGTATGTCCTGAAGACTTTGGCTTCTTTCCTCCCACCAAGGTTTGGATATCCTCTCAAGATGGCACATCCATCAGAACTAATATATAAGTAATTTTGGATTCCAGAGGTGTCCTAGCTTCCTTTTACAAAAACCAATGACCTAGAATACATCTTCTGTATTTCTTCTTCAGGTTGCCTTACTATACCTGTGTCTTTGTTCATTTCCATTTCTGAGTATTTGTGATCACCAGCAAATATTTTTTTCAAAAATCTTGAGAGCATTAATTCTTCTAATCAGCTATGATCTGTCCCTGAATTCATAATCCTCTTGCATAGTCATCAGAGCACTGCAATTTCAGTGTGTACCAGTATGCCTAGCTCTTACTTCCCCACTTTTTGAGGGGATTTATTTTCTCTTCAGACTTGAGGCTCTGTTGGAGGCTTTCAATTTACAATGCCCCTTTCCTACCCTACCCAAAATGGATTTGGTTGGTTGAAGTGATAGCATGTAACATAGGTCAGGAAATCGTAATTGTTTTGTAGATTGCGTCCAAGTGAATATTGGTAAAATATTCTTTCCTGATTTTCTAGAAAACTGTCATAATATGTAAATAAAAAATTATTGCAGTCTTTCAACAGCTACAAAGTTTAAACTGCTATAACAAACTGCAAACAATATTCAAGGATGAAAGTTACAAAGTAATAATTTCAGTTGCTCTCAAAGCTCTGGTTTTGTTTATATTCTTCCTCTTCCTATAATTGCTTTCTAAGAAGTAACTTCTTTCTCTTCAATTAAAGTTTTCTTTGGTCAACTGAAATCAACATACTTATAATTAAAACTGTTTCATGAAAGATAATTCTGATATCAGTCTAGAAGTTACATTCAGTATATGTGTGTGATAGTGATTATAAACAGGGACACTAGTCCAGGGGCAATGTTTATTCTAAGTGAGAAGCAGTGATGAGTTCAAATAACAGAGTATAAGTAGGTGGTAAGGCAATAGTGAGGTTGACCATGTTCCATATTTCTTAGTCCTTAAGCTGATTTTTACATACATATGGTCACTTTTTGACAGTTGCAGTGCAACTGGCATATAGTTTTCCTGGTTACTATTCATTGCATATTTTTTAGATTTTAAATTAGCTTCATTATTTGGCTGAGAAGATAGCTAAGTAGTGTGTCTGCTGGGCAAGAATAAAATTCTGAGTTTGAACCTTGGTACAAAAGAAATTAAATTAATTTTTAGATTTCTTGAGTTTAAACGCATTTTGTGCTTAGAATGTTTGAGAGACAGTAAATATATTTTTTAAAGTTGAAGTTATATATATATTAAAATTTTGAGGGAAGAGGAACTTCTGGAGCTTTAATTTCAATACCACTTTACCTGTTTTTTGAAATTAATATTATTGATTAAATTTATATATAATAAATGTCATATTCATCATAGGGAATCTTCACCAGTGATGACACACTTTTCTTCTTCTTTTATCCCATTCTTTTTATGTATTTTATTTATTGAAGAACAAGTAGCAGTGAGACAGTTTCAAATAAAATCAGAAGGACAGATTCAACAATTTACACATTGCACCTTGTTTTCGTATTGGACTTCTGTTATACAAGGTACATACTTGACACTCCATGCAAAATACTATTAGAGCAGATGCCTCTGGTCAATGAATTAAGAGAATGTAGTTGCACACCTATCTTTTTTTCCAAAGCTAAATTACAGTACAGTTTCAAGAACTAATACATTTTACACTGCTATCTTCCCACTGGTTATTCATAGCACAAGAAACAGACAGGATACCCTGTCCAAGCACCATTAGTTCCTATATTTCCTTTTTTCTAATTTTTGTTTTATTGAAGTACAAATATCAATTAGACAGTTTTAAGATACCTTGACAAGATGGGTTTGATAAATTAATGCACTGCAAACTGTTTTCATAATGTTTTGGTATCATATAAGGTGCACACATGATATTATGCTTACAGACATTATTATACTATATGTCTCTCATCATTAAATAGAGTGTAGCTATTTGCGTGTCTTATTTTTTATACCTGAATTACATGAAAGATTCAATAATTAATACTCTTTACTTTGTTATTTTTCTAGTGGTTGTCTATAGTACTAGAAGACGACATAATATCCTTTCCAACCACCATTAGTGCAAATTTGCCTCTCATAGGATTACGTAGAAGCATGGCGTTATCTATCCCAATGGCATTGTACATACACACACATCATGATTTTTTTCTTTCTGTACCCCTTCTTTGTCTACACCTGTCAGAGATGGGCACTCCATTGTCATTCAACTAACTTAGGTGCTTGAACTCGACAACACAATCCAACACAGTGCAGCATTCTACAACAATAGTGAGTTATTCAAAGAAGTTGTCGACCATAGCCATATTATTAAACTGAGCTTAATAATATTAATAATAATATTATGGCGCCGCGATGTACACTTCATTTTCATACTTTTCTGCTGGATGGTTAAGACCTAGATAGAGCAACACTTATATACCAAAACATGTACTTTATGATTCTTATGTGGTCAGTGAAGTCCTCTCAGGGCTTATCTTGTAGTCCTGTACCTTATTCTGTAGATCCTTTGTCTGTGTCATCCATGTGGATGAGTCACGGCCAATGCTTGACCACTTTTCTCTCTATGAGAGCTTGAGAGAAAGTTTTCTCCCATGTGACTCTCCCCAGGCACACTATAGAACTTCAGTCTCTTTCCTCTGTGGCTCCATAATCTCCTTGTTCAGAAAATTTGGAGCTCAACTGAGTTTCATGATGTTGCAGTACAGGTTCTCCTGTCCTGAATCTTTGCTGACCTTGAAAGGCTAGGGCCAAAATGTTGGCTGGCCTTGTGGCTCTTCTATTTCTCCAACTCTGATTTGTGAACTTAGGTTGTTAACCATCCAGAAGAAAAGCTGATTAGTATCCTGCACCATATGCCATTCACGTTGCCTTATCTGACTCAATTGACTTTAGTTGTTGTTGTACATTTCCTTTTGTATTTCTGCTTTTCGCTTGTTATACTAGGGAGACTATACGATATTTACACATGTGTGTCTGGTTTATTTCACTTATGAGTATATGTTCAAGTGGTATCCACTTCAGTATAAATGCTTCAGACTTGTCCTTCTTAATAGCTGAATAATACTCCATTATATAGAAATACCACACGTTTTTCAACCATTCCTCATGGGACGGACATCTTGTTTGATTCTAAGATTTCGCTGTCACACATTGCGCTGCTCTAAACATAGGTACACATATATCATTATGATACAATGTTTTCAGATCCTTTGGGAAAATTCCTAGTAGGGGGATAGCCGGCTTGAATGGGATTTCTAGTCCTACTCCTTTGAGGAGTCTCCACAATGACCTCCACAATGGTTGTACCAGTCTACATTCCCACCAGCAGTGGAGAACTGTTCCCTTTTCTCCACAACCTCTCCAGCATTTGCTGTTGGTTGATTTCCTTATGATAGCCATTCTTTCGGAAGTGAGATCGTGTCTCAGTGTTGTTTTTATTTGCATTTCACGAATGGGTAGCAATGTGGACCATTTATATATAGCATTCCTCTACACAGATAACAAGCACACTGAAAGGGAAACAATAGAAACAATGCCTTTTACAATAGCACCACAGAAAATGAAATACCTTGAGATTCACTTAACCAAGGAAGTCAAAGATCTTTTCATGGAAAATTACAACACCCTAAGAAAAGAGATTATAGAGGATTTCAGAAAATGGAAAGATATTCCATGCTCCTGGATAGGAAGAACCAACATCGTGAAGATGGCCATACTCCCAAAATTGCTGTACAGATTTAATGCAGTCCCTATCAAACTGCCACCAACATACTTCCCAGTCATAGAGAAATAAATCCTAAAATTTATTTGGAACCACAAACGACCTAGAATAGAAAAGGCAATCTTGGCCAATAAAGACAAGGAAGGAGGCATCACAATTCCTGAGTTGAAATTATACTACAAAGGAATTGTAATAAAATGAACATGGTATTGGCAACAAAATAGATGTGAGTATCAGTGGAATAGATTAGAAGACGCAGAGACATCTACGAAATCACTCAGCCAACTTATCTTCGACAAAGGGGCTACACAAGCTCACTGGAAGAAAGAGAGCCTCTCTAACAAATGGTGCTGGAAAACATGGCTTTGTACATGCTGAAAACTAAAACTTTACCCAGCTCTACCACCATGCACTAAGTTGAAGTCAAAATGGATTAAAGATCTGAACATTAAAACAGAAACACTCAATCTCCTGGAAGAGAAAGTAGGAGGAAATCTTGAAGACATAGGGATAGGTAAAGAGTTCATGAACAAACATATATTCACATGGGAAGCATTTAAAAGAATCAACGACTGGGATCAACTCTTCTTAAGGATCTTCTGTATGTCAAATGGAATTGTCAACAGAGTGAAAAGACAACCCACAAATTTTGAAAAACTCCTAACTGATAAGCAATCAGACAGAGGTCTACTGTCTAGAATATATAAAGAACTAAGATATAACAGGGCCCTCAAATTTAAAGACCCAATTCAGAAATGGGCATCCAGGATGAATACACACTTCTCAGAGGTCTAAATTAAAGAATCAAATAAACATATATTTCTTCTTACAGAATTACATCAAAGCACTGCAAATCTACCCTAGCTGTACTGTTTATACAGACACACAATGGGTCTTTGCCTGCATCCCCCCCTTTTGTTTAGTACTGTCAAAAATGGGTATTCGATTGTCATTCAATTGTCATAGGTGCTTGAATTCAGTGAAACATTCCAAGACAGTCCAACATTCCAAAATAATAGTGGGTTATCCGAACAAGTTGTTGATTAGAACCATCGACTGCTGAGCCCACGATTATGGCCTTATTATTCTGGAACGTTAAGACTGAGTTGAAGTACAACCAGTACAACAAAAAATGTACCATTTGTATCTGAAGAAGTCATTCAAGTCCTCTCACAATTCATCCAGTAACCCTGTACCTCACTCTGTAGATGCTTTGTCAATGTCTGCCATGTGGATGAGTCACAGCCATTGCTTGACCAGTTTGCTTTCTGTAAAAGCCTGAAAGAAAGTTTTCTCTTAATGTGATTCTCCTTAGGCACACTATGGATCACCAATCATTTTCTTCTGTGGCTGCATAATCTCCTTGTTCAGAAAATTTGGGACACAACTCAGTTTCATGCTGCTACAGTACAGGTTCTACTATGTCTTGAGGCTTCACTGACCTTAAAAGGCTAGGGACAAAATGATGGCAGAACTTGCAACCCTTCCATTTCTCCAATTTTTGATTTGAAAACTTAGGTTGTTAACCATCCAGAAAAGTAGCTTATTACCCTTTAACATATGCAGTAAAAATTGCCCTAAATGTCTGACTAAATACTTTTAAGTTGTAGTTTTACCTTTCTAGTTGTATCTCGTCTTTTGATTTTTTATGCTATGGAGACTATATGATATTTGCACATGTGTTACTGGATTATTTCACTTATGAGCATATGATCAAGTGACATCCAATTAAATATAAATGCTTCAAGTTTATCATTTTTTATAGCTGAGTAATATTAAATTGAATGGAAATACCATATCTTTTAATACCATTCCTCAAGTGACAGGTATCGTGGTTGTTTGAAGATTTGGTTACCACAAATTGTGCTGCTGTAAACATAGGTGCACATATATCACTATGATATGATGTTTTCAGGTCCTCCGGAAAATGTCCAGTAGGGGGATGACCGGCTTTAATGGGATTTCCAGTCCTAGTTTGTGAGGAGGCTCCACACTGATCTCCAAAATGTTTGCACCAATCTACATTCCCACCAGCAGTGCATGAGTGTTCCCTTTTCTCCACATCCTCTCTAACATTTTTAGTTGGTTGATTTCTTTATGATAGCCATTCTTTCTAGAGTGAGATGGTATCTCAGTGTTGTTTTATCTTGCATTTCACAGATGGCTAGTAACGTGGAGCATTTTTACATATATTTATTCACTTCTTTCATTTCCTTCTCTGGATTGTGTCTTTAAATTAGAGGGCTCAAATGTATCTTAGTTCTTTATAAATTCTACAGAGAAGATCTTTGTTTTTTTAATTTATTTTATTGAACTACAAATACCAATGAGACAGTTTCAACACAAATTAACAGGACAGATTCCATAAATTAATACATTGCAAACCATTTTCATAACATTTTGGTATTCTACAAGGTGCATACATGATATTATACTTACAGACATTATTATAGCAGATGGGTCGTATCAGTGAATTAAGAGAGTGTAGCTGTTTAATTATCTTATTTTTTATACCTGAATTATATCTCAGATTCAATAATTAATACTTTCTACCTTGTTATTTTCATAGTGGTTGTCCATAGTACTAGAAGCTGACACAATATCTTCTCCAACCACTATTAATGCAAGTCTTTCTTCTCATGCAGAAGCATGGCATATTTATCCTAAATGTACTATTTATAAATACACATTATGATTCTTCTATTGTATCGCCCAGTTTTTTGTCTAGACCTATCAAAGATGAGCACTCCATTGTCATTAAACCAAATTAGGTACCTGAACTCATTGACACAATTCAACACAGTGCAGCGTTCCACAATAATAGTGAGTTATCTGAAGAAGTTGTTGACTACAGCCATTTACCGCTCAAATTATTATTATGGCTCAACGTTATGTACCTCATTTTCATACTTTTCTGGTGGATGGTTAAGACTGAGATAGATCAAGAATTATACACCAAAAGATGAAGATTTTATTTATGATGAGGTCAGTGAAGTCCCCTCAGGGTTTATCTTGTAATCCTGTACCTTACTCTGTATATCCTGTCTGTGTCATCTATCTGGTTGAGTCACGGCCAAAGCTTGACTAGTTTGCTTTCTGTGAGAGCTTCAGTGATAGTTTTCTATCGATGTGACTCTGCCCAGGCACACTATACATCATCAGACTCTTACCTCTGTGGCTCCATAATCTCCTTAATCAGAAAATTTGGGGCACAATTGAGTTTCATAATGTTACAGTGTAGGTTCTCATATGCCCTGAGGCTTCACTGACCTTGAAAGTCTAGGGCCAAAATGTTGGCTGGCTTTGTGGCTCTTCTATTTCTCCAATTCTGATCTGTGCACATAGGTTGTTATCCATCCAGAAGAAAAGCTGATTAGTACCATGCAGCACATGCCGTTCACTTTGCCCTAAATATCTGACTCAATTGTCTTTAGTTGTTGTACATTTATATATGTATTTCTACTTTTGTCTTCTCATACTAGGGAGACTATATGATATTTGCACATGTGTATCTGGTTTATTTAACTTATAAGTATATGTTCAAGTGGCGTCCACTTCAATATAAATGCTTCAAGTTTATCATTCTTTATACCTGAATAATACTCCATTATATAGAAATACTACATCTTTTTCAACCATTCCTCATGTGATGGACGTCTGGGTTGATTCCAAGGCTTTGCTGTCACACATTGCGCTGCTATAAACATAGGTACACATATCTCTCTATGATACAATGTTTTCAGATCCTTTGGGAAAATTCCCAGTAGGGCGATAGCTGGCTTGAATAGGATTTCTAGTCCAACTGTTTTGAGGAGTCTCCACAATGACCTCCACAATGGTTGTAACAGTCTACATTCCCACCAGCAGTGGAGAAGTGTTCCCTTTACTCCAAAACCCCCCCAACATTTGTTGTTGGTTGATTTCCTTATGATGGTCATTCTCTTTGGAATGAGATGGTATCTCAGTGTTGTTTTTATTTGTATTTCACGGATGGCTAGCGATGTCGAGCATTTTTCATATATTTATTCGCTTCTTTAATTTTGTCCTCTGAGAAGTATGTATTCATCTCAGATGCCCATTTATGAATTGGTTCTTTAAATTTAAGGGCCCTATTATATGTTAGTTCTTTATATATTCTAGATAGCAGACCTTTGTCTGATTGCTTATTAGATAGGAATTTTTCAAACTTGTGGATTGCCTTTTCACTCTTTTGACAATTTTTTTGAAGTGCAGAAGCTCTTCAAGAAAAGTTGATCCCAGTTGTTGATTCTTTCAAGTGCTTCCTGTGTGAATATATGTTTAGTCATGAACTCGTTACCTACCCCTATGTCTTCAAGAGTTCCTCCTCTTTTCTCTTCCAGGAGATTGAGTGTTTCTGTTTTAATGTTTAGATCTTTAAACCATTTTGACTTCAGCTTACTGACTGGTGATACAGGTTGGTCAAGTTTTAGTGTTCGGCATCTGGAAAGTAAGGTTTTGCAGCACCATTTGTTGAACAGGATATCTTTCATTCAGTAAGCTGGTTTGGCAGCGTTAACAAAGATCAGATGGCTGAGTGTGATCGTAGATGCCTGTGAGTCTTCTAATCTATTCCATTGATTCTCATGTCTATTTTGTTGCCAATACCATGATGATTTTGTCACAGTGGCTTTGTAGTATAATTTCAAGTCAGGAATTGTGATGCCTCCTGCCTTGTCTCTATTGGCCAAGATTGCCTTTGCTATTCTAGTTCATTTGTGGTTCCAAATAAATTTTAGGAATGATTTCTCTTGGTATGGGAGGTATCTTGGTGCCAGTTTGATAGGGATTGCATTAAATCTGTACAACAATTTTAGGGGTGTGGCCATCTTCACGATGTTGATTCTTCCTATCCAGGAGCATAGAATATCTTTCCATTTTCCGAAATCCTCTATAATCTCTTTTCTTAGGGTGTCGTAATTTTCCGTGAAAAAATCTTTGACTTCCTTGGTTAAGTGAATCCCAAGGTATTTCATTTTCCGTGGTGCTATTTTAAAAGTTAGTTTTTCCATTGTTTCCCTTTCAGTGTGCTTGTTATCTGTGTAAAATAATGCTATTGACTTGTGTACTGACATTGTACCCAGCTACACTACTGAATTTTTATATCAGTTCTAGTAGTTTCCTGGTGGAATTTTTGGGGTCTTCCAAGTAATGTTTCATGTCATCTGCAAATACTGACAATTTAACTTCTTCTTTACCTATTCTTATTCCCTTTATTTCTCCCTCTTTTCTAATGGCTGTTGCTAAGGATTCCAAGACTATATTGAATAGGAGGTGGGATAGAGGACATCCTTGTCTTGTAACTGATTTAAGAGTAAAAGATTTCAGTTTTTCCCCATTTAGGATTTTATTTGCTTTCAGGTTGTCATAGATGCCTTTTATCAAGTTAAGGTAGAGTCCATCTATTCCAATTTTCTATAGGACTTTGAATATGAATGAATGTTGGACTTTCTCAAAAGCTTTCTCTGCATCAATTGAGATGATCATGTGGTTTTTAGATTTCAGTCTATTAATATAGTGTATTACATTTATAGATTTTCGAATGTTGAACCATCCTTGCATCCCTGGGATGAATCCTACCTGGTCATGGTGTATAATCTTCTTGATGATTAGCTGTATTCTATTTGCTAGGATTTTATTGAGTATTTTTGAGTCTATGTTCATGAGGGAGATTGTCATGTAGTTCTCCTTTTTGGTTGTGTCTTTCCCTGGTTTGGGAATCAGTATAATACTTGCCTACAGAAATGTTTTTGAGAGGACTGTTTCCTTTGCAATTTCATTGAAGACTTTGAGGAGTGTAGGGATTATATCTTCTGTAAATTTATTGTAGAACTCAGCTGTGAATCCATCAGGACCTGGATTTTACTTTGTCTGTAGGCTTTTTGTTACGTTTCGTATTTCATTGGCTGTTATTGGCTTACTGAGAGTTGTTGTACCTTCTTGATTCAGTTTTCGTAATTTATACCTTTCGAGGAATCTATCCATTTCTTCTGTGTCTTCTGTTCTGTGAGCATAAAGATTCTGGATGTAACTACTAATAATCTTCTGAATTTCCACAGGTTCTGTGGAGATTTCACCCTTTTCATCCCTTATTGCATGTAATTGAATTTTTTTTGACTCTTTTTGATGAGGATGGCTAGAGGCTTATCAACTTTTCAAAGAACCAACTTTTTGATTTGTGGATTCTTTGAATTATTTTCTTCATCTTAATTGAATTAATTTCTCCTCTAATCTTTATGATTTCCTCCCGTCTTTGCGCTCTGAGTTTCATTTGCTCTTCTTTTTCCAGTTGTCAGAGGTGCAACATTAGGATATTTATTTGTTCCCATTCTATTTTCCTAATGTGTGAGTTCATAGCTATTATTTTCTCTCTGAGAACTGCTTTCCTCGCATCCCATAAATTCTGGTAATTTGTGCTTGAATTTTCATTGAAGTGTACATATTGTTGAATTTCTTGTAGAATTTCATCTGTGACTCACTGATTGCTGAGTATGGTGTAGTTTAATTTCCATGAATTATAGAGGGTTTTTCTGGTTTCTTTTGTCATTTATTTCCAGTTTCATTGCACTGTGGTTGGATAATATGCATGGGATAATTTCTGTTTTCTTGCATATACTTACACATTACCCCTGTACTAGTATGTGCTCTATTTTAGAAACTGACCCGTGTGCACCTGAAAAAAATGTGTATTCAGTTGTGTTTGTGTGGAACCCTCTGTGTATGTACACCAGATCGATTTGTTCTAAGCTCTGTTTTAATTATGCTACTTCTTTGCTAAATTTTTGTATGTTTGACCTATATTTTTGAGATAAGGGGATGTTATGGTCTCCTGTTAATATTGTGGTCTTGAATATTAGATTTTTTATGTCTGTTAAGATTTCTCTCGCATAGATGAGTGCTCCTGTGTTTGGTGCATCCATATTCATGAGTGTTCACTCTTCCTCTTGAATATTTCCCCTTACTAATATATAGTGGCCTTCTTTCTTTTGTTTGATTCTTCTTGGTTTGAAATTGAGACTGTCTTAGAACAGAATTGCTACCCCTGCTTTTTTCTGATGTGCTGGGCCATGTAGGATTATTTTCTGTCCTTTGATTTTAAGGCTATAAATGTCTTTTTGAGTTAAGTGTGTTTCTTGTAAACAGCATATTTTTGGGTTTTGTTTTCTTATCCTCTGTGCCAGTCTATTTCTCTTAATTGGTGAATTGAGTTCATTTACAATGATTCTTATAATTGAAATGTGTTGACTTATGATTGTCATGTTATTTACCTACTTTTGTCTACTCATTTTTGTCCTGTGTTTAATTGTTTCCCTAGTTTAATGGGTTCCTTCCATTCTCATTCGTGGAGTTCTGGTCATTATGATCTCTCTCTAGAACATCTTTCAGTAGCCTGTGAATGGATTGCTTTGTCATCATGAAATTCTTTCTTGTTCTTTATGGTGGAAGTATTTCACTTCTCCATCAAACTTGAAAGAGAGTTTTGCATGGTATAGTACTGTGGACTGGAATTTGTTTTCATAGAGCACTTGAAGAACTCTGCTCCATGCTCTCTTTGCCTTCATGGTTTGTGTAGAGAAGTCACCTGTAATTCTGATGGTTTTCCTTTGAATGTAATCTGCTTCTTTTCTCTAGCAGCTTTCAGTATATTATTCTTGTGTTGGATTTCTGGGATCTTGACTATTATATGTCTCAGTATGTTTTTAGTTGGGTTGAAGTTATTTGGCATTCTGTATTCTTCGCTTGGATTGTTTCCTCATATTTGGGAATTTTTCTGCTATTACTTCTGCCCATATTCTTTTAATATCATTTGCACTGACTCCTTCTTTCTCATTGATGTCAATTAATCTCACATTGTTCATCATGGCATCATCTTGCATGTGAGGGATTATTTTTTTCTGCATCCTCAGTGTTTTCAAGAGATCCTTTCTCACCTTTTCACTAGCTACACCAGTGTCTTTAAAATGTTTTGTATCTCTCTGACTCTGTTTCATGTGATCTATTTCTTTCCTGTATTTCTCATTCAAGGACTCCCTTATATTTCTGATATCCTCTATTTTTTATCAATGTCTTCTTTAGAAATATCTATTAATTCTTTTACTGCAGAGGTTTTTTTTTTTTCCAAATTGGGTTTCCTCTATATATTTTAGGAATTGATTCTCTACTTGAGATGCTATGATTTCAAATATTTATTTCTTTATTTCAGAAATTATTTCTGCTTTGAGTTCCTCTTTACCTTTCTGCTCTTGTCTGTGCTTGCAAAGCTGTTAATTCATATGTTTCAGCTGGAATAGTGTTCTCAGCTCTTGTTCTGGGTGGGCATTGGGTTTACCCATACTTTTCTGGATTTGATTCATTACTTCAGATGCTACGTATTCAAAAATTTCTTTTTTTATTTCAGGTGTTAATTCTGGTCTCAGTTCCTGAATACCTTTCTGCTCTTGTTTCTTTGCTTCTGCCTAGTGAGATTCAGGTGTCAGTCTATCAAATTTGAGATTATCCAATTGTGCCTAGCCTGGATCTAGGTGTTATGTTCAGATCCTTTTTGCTGCAGCCCTTCGGATACTACTGTGATCTTGTGGTTCCCCTCTGTTGTGCCCTTGCCCCAGGGAGAACCAGGGAGCCTAGAAGATATCCCACACATTCACCAGACGAGCATGGGTGGATAGGGTGCAGGCCTAGCGCGGGTTTATTGGAGGTCTTCAGGGCATGGGCTCTCGATGATGCTGGTTGCTGCTGACACCCCAAGAAGCCAATACTTCTCCCACACAGTCACCAGGTCATGCACTGGTGGTTAGGCACCGGGAGAGTCACAATACTTCTCACTTGCTAGGTGGGATTGGTGCAGGGTCTCAGGGAATTACAGGGTGAGACGGGTGGGTTGCCTAGAGTCTCAGAATGTCTCACTTGCTCAGAAGTCTTGGGGGCCGGGGTTCCAGGGAGTTACAGGGTGAAATGGGCTGGGGTGGATTGCCTAAAGAGTCTCAGAACCTCTTGCTGGCTCAGAGGTTTTGGGTTGGGGGCTCCGGATGGCGCTCGCAGCACTGGCCAACGGAGGCCCACCAGGTAGCCAATAGTTCTCCCACACATTCACCTGGATGGGCCGGGGTGAATCGGGTACCAGAAGAGTCACAAAACTTCTCACTTGCTCAGCGGGCTTATTGGCAGGTGTTCCGGGGAGTTGCAGGGCTGGACGCACTTTTTATCCAATTCTTGTCCCCTCCCTTCAACCCCTCATCTCCCTATCTACATAACTTTGTTTTTATGATTTTTATAATTCTTTCTTATTTGTCCCTTCCTTTCCCCCCATCCCCTCCATAGTTCCTCTTTCCTTTTGAATAATTTCTATTTCACTATATCTATTGTACTTTTTGTACTTTTGGGGACTAATTACAGTTTCTCACACCAGGGTGACTGTATGACTGGCTTTTGAGGGGGTGCTTGTTTTTTTTTTTTTTTTTTTGGCTGGCTCAGGCTGCTTAAAGGTGGGTCTGTTGAGACATAGGGAACTGGGGATTGAACCACACTCCCTTGTGCCGTACTGGGTTTGCCCTAGCAGCCGCTTAAACAACTGAGCCAACCCGCAAGACCCCTTTGATGTTTACACACGTGTGTCAAATTTATTTCACTTAAGCCTATGGTCTCAAGGTACATTCATTTAGCTAGAAATGTTTCATGTTTACTTTTTTAATGGCTGGGTTATTTCTTCTAAAAGCTGCCTATTAATTCCAATAAATATGTCATCACAGAATTTATTTCTCTTGACTTTTTCCTTGAATGAATTATCACTTATTATTTTTATCACTTATTATTTTAAATGCTTAAATCATTTTGAAGCATCTCTTTGACTTTGTACAAAATACAGCTTGTAGTGAATATGTATTCCATTTAATTCCTTTGAAAACCATTGATTGTTTTATTTGTTTTAGCAAGGCAAATAACTTGACTCAATTCAACAAAAATCGTTTCCCCTGCATTGGAGAACACTTGCAAATTCTATTCAAGTCTCTTATCTCCAGTTAAGTTGTTTATATCTTACCACTTACATTCATAGTTTAGGATTTGAATGTAATTTGGACAGAATATGAACATCAAAAACCTTTCTTCCTCTGAATTCATTTCAGAATCTTAACACCACACTTTCTAGTTACTGTATATGAGTCTAGAACTCTTCATTATAATTTTTCAAGAAAGGGCCAGGGGAGATGCCTCAGTGGAATAAGTTCTTCTCTGGCAAATGCAAGGGTCTGAGTTCAATCCCTAGTTCCACCAAAAAAAAAAAAAAAACTTTTCAAGAAAATGAAAATGAAAATTTTATGAGTTTTAGACATTGGAGAATTGATTGTGCTTTGTTCTCATTTTAAGGCTTTAAAAATAGGAAACTCACTGCTCAATTCTGTCCTTCCTTATAGTTTAGACTCTGCCTGTTTTCTCCTGCACTGCAGTATTTCTTTTCGTAGTGTTTTATCCAAAATTTATCATTGTTATGTAAGGTAAAAAGATACCTAGACATTACCAGGAGCCAGTACTTGCTTGACCTATTGTATAAGTTTTGACCACTCTAACACAATAACTCCAGTTGCATATTACCTAATATACTCAAGATTGAGATATTACGTCCAGCATACATGGATTGTTAAAGGCTATTTTAAAGTGTTTGAGGTCAACGCAATGGCATTTCAGGATAATACTTTTAAGGGTGTGAAAATCTGGGAAATCCTGGTTTGGGAACTTTTAAGGACATGATAAATTCACCTGAGACAGGTAAAATTTCAGTCACCTAATTGAGTGACTCATTGATAGCCTCTACTATAAACATGTTTGGTCTTATTGCAATAAGATCTATAATACCTATACAATTCCAAGTTACAGTGCTAAATTAGGCTTGGTCAACCTATATTAGTTTAACAAATAAAATTTAGTAGGGTTGATGTTATATGCATTCTGGTAGCTGACCATAGGAATCCAGAAAGTTGCTTTATTTGTCTATCATTTGGAATACTAAATCACCAAAAGAGAACTATGTCTTCTGGCTTGCAGATAACACATTGACTGCTGCTGGGACAACATGGAAAATAAATGAAGGCTACTATGTCTAGCATTTCTTCTATCTTCGGCACATGAGTGAGTGTCTTAGATACTCCAGACCAGAAAATCAATTTTTTCATGCCACTGAGTGAGTCACGTAAGTGGTATTTGGGTCATATCTGTTCAGTAACGTACCTAATTCCTAAAGCAGCTAATTATGAGTATAAAAAATCATTTTGCTGCATCCCATGAAGTTTTAGAAGAAAATTGATCTATAGTAATATGTAATTTTTACATTGTGTTTGAGATTAGTAGAACATACATAAATAGATTAGTGAAAATTTCAAATACAATAAACATGGAAAGATAATGCCAGATTATCGCTGAAGATAAACATAAAATTGAAGAATGAGGGAATGTTTTTCTGAAGGAAGAGGCTTAACGATGTTTGTATGCTCAGGAAAAAGAGCAAAGGAACAATTAAATTTAAAGGCATAAAAGAAAAAATAACTAGTGTACTGCTTTGTTATTTTCTTGTTATCAATTCTATGTTTTCCCTGTGTTTAACTTAGTGCTTTGCCTAGTAGATTCATTCTGTTAGAATTCACGTAGTTGGAATCCCTGTTATCTCTTCCTAGCATCTTCTTCAGGTCATTTTGTTACTGCTGCTTTTGGGTTCATAAATTTTTTCAGGTCTTCTTAGTCATGGAAGTACCTTATTTTTCCATTGATTTTGAAAGATAGTTTTGTGGGATATACCAATTCCACTTGGCGGTTGTTTTCTTTTGACTCCAAGTTCTCCTTGACTTGAGGGTTTGTGGTGAGTAGACTGCTGTGAGTTATGGGCTTTACGTTATAGTGATTTGTTTCTTCTCTGTAATGAATCACAGAGAATTTTGTCCTTATGTTGAATCTCTGGAATCTTGACTATTATATGACTTGGTATAGATATTTCAAAATCATAGCTAACTGATGCTCTATATGATATATGTCAAACTTCCCTGCTTGTGAAGTTTTTTGCCATTATTTCTGTCAACATATTTTTTATATCAGGTGTACTATCTTTTGCTTTTTACCAAATCAAGTCAATCTTATTTTATTTTCTTTGCATCAGCTAGCAGGTGCTGGATTGATTTCTTATGGTCCTTTCCTATTTTCAATAAATCTCTCTTCCCATAATCCATGTCCACAATCTTATCTTCTATATCAATGATTCTGTCCTCACACTGGCTCATTATTCTGCGTATTATTATGGTGAAATTTTAATCTCCTGGATATCTGTTTGAAATCTGTTTCATGGATTCCTTTTTTCTATGCTGGATATTAATGATTTCAATAATTTTCCAGCATCTGTTTTTAAAAATTTGTATCTATTCTACATTCTCTAAGCATGCATTTCTTTATAGGTACTGTCACTGTTGTTATCTAAGAAATTATTTCAGAGAGGGCTTATTTTAGATCTTCATTCATTTTTTTCATTGTCACCACTCCAGAAAGGCCAGATGCATTGTTTTGGGATTGTCACACCTCATTGCCTATTGGTTTGCCTTTTTGGTGACCTGGACATTTGAGGTTGCATCTTATTTAAGTTGTCTATTTTGTAATATTTAATTCTTGGTTTGATGCCTATAAATTACCTATGAAAAATTGTGCTACTGTTAGTAAGTAGAACAATTAAGGTATATCTACTTCAATAAAATATGACTACTTCTCAGAAGCATCTTCCAGTTGTACCTGAGTTTTGGGTTTTGAGTCTTTTGCAAGAGCTTGCCCCTTGAATTTATTGGGTTTGAGAAATTTCTGAATGTGTTGACCATCCTTCCTTCTTTGGCACTGACATATAGTATATTTTATGACCTTTGGAAAATCTCAGTCTTAGTAGATGAACAATAACAGTTGTTTAAGACAATCATGTCACTTTGGGTAACATGGTACAATTAGCAATAACAATATCATCAGAAAAGAAGACACAGAAGAAATGGATGGATTCTTAGAAAGATTAAATTATTAACACTGAATCAAGAAGATATAACAACTCAATGAGATATGAGATGTAATACAAAACCTACTGACAAAGAAAAGTCCAGGTCCCGATGGAATGACAGCTGAATAGTGCAAAAAATGTTCAGAAGATATAATCTCCTCAAACTCTTCAATGAAACTGAAAAGGAAGCAATCCTCCCAAAATCATTCCTGGAGGCAAGTATTAAACTCATACCAAAACCAGGGTAAGATAAAACTAAATAAAAGAACCACAGGCCAAACTTCCTCGTGAACATAGATGTAGTAAAAAGTCCTGAAAATACCCTAGAAAATAGAATACAGTAAATCATCAAGAAGATTATACACCATGACAAGGTAGGATTCAACCCAGGCATGCAAGGATGTTTCAATATATGCAAATCAATCATTGTAGTATACTATATCAATAGAGCCAAATCTAAAAACCACATAATCATCATCTCAATTACTGTAGAAGACGCATTTGACAAAGTCCAACACTCATTCATGTTCAAAGTAGTGCAGAAAATTGGAATAGATGGCTTCTACTACATTCTATTAAAAGCCTTCTATGACAAGCCAATGGCTAACATAATTCTCAATGGGAAAAAACTGAAACATTTTACTCTGAGATCTGGTAGAAGAAAAGGGTGTCCTGTATCATCCCTCCTATTTGATGTAGTTCTGGAATCATTAGGTAGAGACATTAAACAAGAGAGAGAAATAAAGGAATAAGAATAGATTAAGAAGAAGTTGTATTATTGTTGTATGTAGATACCATGATACTTTACATGGAAGACCCCAAAATCTCCACCAAGAAGATACTAGATTTGATACACAAATTCAGTAGAATAGCAGGATACAAAGTCAATACCTAAAAGTCAATAGCATTACTCTACACAGATAAAAAAAAAAAAAACATGGAGAGGGAAATTAGAGAAAGAATATATTTTACAATAGCACCATGGAAAATGAAATACCTTGGAATTAATGTAACTAAAGAAGTCAAAGATCTTTTCAAGGAAAATTACAGTACTCGAGAGATATCGTACAGGATTTCAGAAAATGGAAAGATATTCCCTGCTCCTTGATAGATAGAAGCACTATGTTTTGAAGATGGCCATATTCCCAAAGTTTCTATACAGACTTAATGCAATCCCTTTGAAACTACCACAAATATATCTTACAGACCCAGAGAAATCATTACTAAAATTTATTTGGAATCAGAAAAGACCTAGAATAGCAAGGGCAATCATGGGCAACAAAGACAAGGCAGGAGGCATTACAATTCCTGACTTGAAATTATACTACAAAGCTACTGTGATAAAATCAGCATTGTTGTTGGCAACAAAGTAGATCTGAAGATCAATGGAATAAATAAGAAGATGCAGAAGCTTCTACAAACACACTCAGACAAATTACTTTTGACAAAGGTGCCAGAAATGCATACTGCATGAAAAATAGTCTTTTTAACAAATGCTGCTGGAAAAACTGGCTCTCTACAGGCCTAAAACTAAAACTTCACCAGGTCTATCATGATGCACTAAACTAAAATGAAAATAGATTAAAGTTCTAAACTTTAAAATAGAAACACTAAATCTTTGGGAAAGAAAGTAGGAAGAAGTTTGAAAGATAGAGGGGTAGCAAAGAGTTCATGAGTAAAAATCAAATCACAGGGGTAATAACTGAGAAGTTTTTGTACCTCAAAAGAAATTACTAAAAAACAGAAAATACAACCAACAAAATTGGAAAAATTTTAACTAATAAACACTCAGAAAAGGTGTACTCTCTAGAATTTATAAAGAAGCATTAGGGCCCCAATGTTTAAAGACACAATCCAGAAATGGGCATCCTAGAAGAACACACTATTCTCAGAGGACAAAATTAATGAAGTGAGTAATACATGAAAAAATGCTCCTCATTGCTGTAGGCAGCTGAGTTAGATAGAAATATTCTAGGCAGTCAGAAAGGTCCAGGCCCTCAAGGAGACAAGATGGCAGACAAGGTGACTTTGCAAATTGCAAGAGACAGACCCTCCCTATGGGCCACACCTCAAGACCAAGACAGAAGAGGAAACACAACTACATATTTCCCTAGGGATGGGCATCAGAGATTAATATTCTAAATATGTATCAATCACCTTGAAAGAGCCCTATTGAGTCCCTAGCCCAACCCACAACAGGAAGAGACCCTGTCCCATTTTCATGACTCACTTCCCCATTTGCTACTGGATTTAATTAATTTTACCTGAGCAATGGTGGTTGTAATCCCATTGTTTAACCATAGTTTTGTCCCACCTCGTGTCCACCTAAGCGAGTTCCCGTGTCTTTACCACCTTAGACATGCCTCACCACATGGTTTTCCTCTATAAAATTCCCTGGAAAAGAGACAGCTTCCAGGGGAACTACACACTCAGAGCCCCCCTCCTGTCCCTCTCTCGGACAGGAGCTTTCTTTCCCTCAATAAATCTATTCTGCTCATAACCTCCGTTTGTTCCTAAAATTCATTCTTCGGTTTTACAAAACACGATCTCGTACAGGTCAGGTCCAGAGATTGGTTTTCCCCATGTCATTTGGAAGCTTCCTGTATCATTTGGAGGTCACCCACCAAGATCAGTTTTTCTCCCTGTATCAACATCAATAGCTTTCCATGAAATGCAAATTAAAATAACACTGAGATATCATCTTACCCCACAAAAAATGGCTATCATAAATAAATGAACCAACAAAAATGATGGAGAGGATGTGGGAAAATAGGAACCCTTTTCAAATGCTGTTGGGAATATAGACTGGTGCAACGATTATGGAAATCACTGTGGAGACTCCTTAAAAAACTAAGACTGGAAATTCTATTCAAACCAGCTTGCCCCCTACTGGGTATTTTCCTGGAGGAACTGAAAACATCATATCATAGTGATATATGTGCACCTATGTTTATAGCAGCACAATTTGTGATAGCCAAATCTTGGAAACAACCAAGATGCCTGTCACCTGAGGAATGGATGAAAATCATGTGGTATAATCATACAATGGAGAATTACTGAGCTATAAATAATGAAAAACTTGAAGCCTTTATGTATAAGTGGATGCTTTTAAAGATATACTCATAACTGAAATAAACCATATCCACATGTATAAATATCATGTAGTCTCCCTAGTGTAAGAACTCAAAAGAAGAACTAAAAATAGAAAGTATAACACAATTTAAACAAAAGCAAGAACATAAGGATTAGACAATGAAGACAGAGCAAAGAGAAAAGGTAGAAAGATGACTGGGCAAAGCCATATATTTATATGCTCAAGATGGTTAAGAGAGTGAGTGTGAGAGTCTTCAGCAGGTTTTTGAAACTAGCAGTTAATTGGTAGGATTCTCACCCTGACTAACTACAAATGCTGATACCTGTGAAATAAGCAACTGCACTGAAGGTATGGATATATAATACTAGGGTCATGCTTGGAATGCCTGTCATTCTGATCTTCCAAATAGGTACTGCTTGTCATGTCATACCAATTATTGCCACATTGTATCTCAAGTAAATATTTGTTTTAAAAAGGGGTAAGAAATGAAAACAAGACACAGGAAAACATTGTCAAAGGACTGTCCTGCAGCAATACTGTACATGGTTAGATTTCTAAATTTCTGTGTCAAAATAGGGAATTGTTTATTCCTATTTTTAAATTTTTTTATTTTTATTTATTTTTTTACTTGTCATGATTTTTACCTCAAATATTATTTTTTTATTTTTGTTTTATTGAAGTACAATATATCAATGAGATAGTTTTAAGATACCTTGACAAGATGGACTTCATAAATTAATACATTGCAAACTGTTTTCATAATGTTTTGGTATCACAGAAGGTGCATACATGATACTATACTTACGGACATTATGATACCATATGTCACTTATCAGTCAATAAAGAGAGTGTAGCTCTTTGCGTATCTAATTTTTATACCCAAATTTCACCAAAGATTCAATACTTAATACTTTCTAACTTGTTATTTTCCTAGTAGTTGTCCATAGTACTAGAAGCTTACATAATATCCTGGCCAACAACCATTAGTGCAAATCTTGCCTCTCATAGGATTATGTAGAAGCAGAGCGCTATCTATCCAAACTGTACTGTCTATACACACACATCATGTTTCTTCCTTTCTGTACCCATTCCTCTGTCTACACCTCTCAGAGATGGCCACTCCATTGTCATTCAACTAACTTAGGTGTTGAACTCTATGACACAATCCAACACAGTCCAGCATTCCAAAACAATAGTGAGTTATTAAAAGAAGTTATTGACCACAGCCATTTACAGCTCAAATTAATATTATGACCCCGTGATGTATACTTCATTTTTACACTTTTTGTGTGGATGGTTAAAGCCTAGATAGAGCAAGACTTATATACCAACACATGTACTTTATGTTTCTTATGAGGTTAGTGAAGTCTCCTCAGGGTTTATCTTGTAATCCTGTACCTTATTCTGTAGATCCTTTGTCTGTGCCATCCATGTGGATGAGTCACGGCCAATATTTGACCAGTTTTCTCTCTGTGAGAGCCTGAGAGAAAGTTTTCTCTCCATGTGACTCTCCCCAGGCACACTATAGAACTTCAATCTCTTTTCTCTGTGGCTCCATAATCTCCTTGTTCAGAAAAGTTGGAGCTCAACTGAGTTTCATGATGTTGCAGTACAGGTTCTCCTATGTCGTGAGTCTTCTCTGACCTTGAAAGGCTAGGGCCAAAATGTTGGCTGGCCTTGTGGCTTTTCTATTTCTCCTACTGTTATCTGTGAACTTAGGTTGTTAACCATGCAGAAGAAAAGCTGATTAGTAACCTGCAGCATATGCCATTCACTTTGCCTTATTGGACTCAATTGATTTTAGTTGTTGTGCATTTCCATTTGTATTTCTGCTTTTCACTTCTTATACTAGGGGAATTATACAGTATTTACACATGTGTCTCTGGTTTATTTCACTTATGAGCATATGTTCAAGAGATATGCACTTCAATATAAATGCTTCAAGCTTTTCTTAATAGCTGAGTAATACTCCATTATATAGAAACACCACATCTTTTCCAACCATTCCTCATGTGATGGACATCTTGGTTGTTTTCAACATTTTGGCTACAACAAATTGCGCTGCTATAAACATAGGTACACGTATATCACTGTGATACAATGTTTTCAGTTCCTCTGGGAAAATTCCCAGAAGGGGGATAGCCGGCTTGAATGAGATTTCTAGTCCTACGCTTTTGAGGATTCTCCACACTGACCTCCACAATGGTTGTACCAGTCTACATTGCCACCAGCAGGGGAGAAGTGTTCCCCTTTCCCCACAACCCTCCAACATTTGCTGTTGGTTGATTTCTTTATGATAGCCATTCTTTCTGAAGTGAGATGGTATCTCAGTGTTGTTTATTTGCATTTCACGGATGACTAGCGATATGGAGCATTTGTTTGTATATTTATTCGCTTCTTTAGTTTTGTCCTCTGAGAAGTGTGTATTCATCTCAGATGACCATTTCTGAATTGGGTCTTTAAATTTGAGGACCCTGTTATATCTTAGTTCTTTATATATTCTAGACAGTAGAACTCTGTCTGATTGCTTATTAGTTAGGAATTTTCAAAATTTGTATGTTGTCTTTTCACTCTGTTGACAATTTCATTTGACATGCAGAAGATCCTTGACAAGAGTTGATCCCAGTTGTTGATTCTTTCAATTGTGTCCCGTGCGAATATATGTTTGTTCATAAACTCTTTACTTACCCCTATGTCTTCAAGAGTTCCTCCTACTTTCTCTTCCAGGAGATTGAGTGTTTCTTTTTTAATGTTTAGATCTTTAATCCATTTTCACTTTAACTCAGTGCATGGTGGTAGAGCTGGGTCAAGTTTTAGTTTTCAGCATGCAGAAAGCCAGGTCTTACAACACCGTTTGTTAAAAAGTCTATCTTTCTTCAAGTGAGTATGTTTCTCCCCTTTGTCAAACATCAGATGGCTCAGTGTGTTCATAGAAGCTTCTGCGACTTCTAATCTATTCCACTGATTCTTAGGTCTATTTTCTTGCCAATACCATGTTGATTTTATCACAGTGTCTTTGTAGTATTATTTCAAGGCAGGAATTGTGATGCCTCCTGCCTTGTCTTTATTGACCAAGATTGCCTTTGCTATTTTTTGTCGTTTGTGGTTCCAAATAAATTTTAGGAAATATTTCTCTATGTCTGGGAGGTATGTTGGTGGTAGTGTGATAAGGATTGCATTAAATCTGTACAGCAATTTTGGAAGTACTTCTATCTTCACGATGTTGCTTGTTCCTATCTAGGAGCATGGAATATCTATCCATTTTCTGATATCCTCTATAATCTCTTTTCTTAGGGTGTTGTAACTTTCCGTGAAAAGTTCTTTTACTTCCTTGGTTAAGTGAGTCCTAAGATATTTTATTTTCCGCGGTGCTATTGTAAAAGGTATTGTTTCTAGTGTTGCCCTTTCAGTGTGCTTATTATCGATGCAGAGGAATGCTATTGACTTTTGTGTATTGATTTTTTATCCTGCTATTCTACTGAATTTTCACATCATTTCTAGTAGTTTCTTGGTTTAATTTTAGTGGTCTTCCAAGTAAAGTATCATGTCATCTGCAAATACTGATAATTTAACTTCTTCTTTACCTATTCTTATTCCCTTTATTTCTCCCTCTTTTCTAATAGCTGGCTGTTGCTAAGGATTCCAAGACTATACTGAATAGGAGGGGTGATAGAGCACATCCTTGTCTTGTACCTGATTTAAGAGTAAAAGATTTTAGTTTTCCCCCATTTAGGATTATATTAGCTTTTGGGTTGTCATAGATGGCTTTTATCAAGTTAAGATAGAGTCCATCTATACCAATTTTCTGTAGGACCTTGAACAGGAATGAGTGTTGGACTTTGTCAAAGGCTTTCTCTGCATCAATTGAGATGATCATGTGGATTTTAGATTTCAGTCTATTAATATACTGTATTACATTTATAGATTTTCAAAAACTGAAACATTCTTGCGTCCCTGGGATGAATCCTACCTGGTCATGGTGTGTGATCCTCTTGATGATTTGCTGTATTCTATTTCCTAGGAATTTATTGAGTATTTTTCGTCTATATTCATGAGGGAGATTGTCGTGTAGTTCTCATTTTTGGTTGTGCCTTTCCCTGGTTTTGGAATCAGTATTACACTTGCATCCAGAAATGATTTTGGGAGGACTTTTTCCTTTTCAGCTTCATGGAAGAGTTTGTGGAGTGTGGGGATTATCTCTTCTATAAATTTCTTGTAGAATTCAGCTTTGAATCCGTGAGGACCTGGACTTTTCTTTGTCGGTAGGTTTTTATTACATTTCGCATTTCGTTGGCTGTTATCAGCTTACTCAGAGTTGTTGTATCTTCTTTATTTGGTTTTGGTAATTTATACCTTTTGAGAAATCTGTCCATTTCTTTTGTGTCTTCTATTCTGTGAGCATAAAGTTTTTTGAAGTAACTATTGATGATCTTCTGAATTTCCACTGAGTCTGTGGTGATCTCACACTTTTCATTCCTTATTGCTTATAATTGAATTTTCTTTTGCCTCTTTTTGATGAGGTTGGCAAGACGCTTATCAGCTTTATTTAGTTTTTCAAAGAACCAACTTTTTGAGTTGTGGATTCTTTGAACTGTTTTCTTCATCTGAATTGAATTAATTTCTGCTCTAGTCTTTATGATTTCTTCCCCTCTTTGCTCTCTTTGTTTCGTTTCCTCTTCTTTTCCTAGTTGTCAGAGGTGCAACATTACAGTATTAATTTGTTCCCATTCTGTTTTCCTAATGTGCGAGTTCATAGCTATGATTTTCCCTCCACGAACTGCTTTCATCACATCCCATAAATCCCCATAAGTTGTACTTGAATTTTCACTGAGTTGTAGATGTTGTTGAATTTCTTGTTGAATTTCTTCTGCGATGTTTTGATTGCAGAAAAGGGTGTTGTTTAGTTTCCATGAATTTCGCAGGTTTTTCTGGTTTCTTTTGTCATTTATTTCCAGTTTCATTGCACTGTGGTCAGACAGTATGCAAGGGATAATTTCTATTTTCTTGCATATTCTTAGGCATGACCTCTGGACTAGTATGTGATCTATTTTGGATAATGACCCGTGTGCAACTCAAAAAAATGTGTATTCAGCTGTGGTTGCTTGGAACACTCTGTATATGTCCACCAGATCCATTTGTTCCAAGCTCTGCTTCAGTTCTGCTACTTCCTTGTTAATTTTTTGTCTGGTTGACCCATGTTTTTGAGATAAGGGTGTGTTAAAGTCTCCTGTTACAATTGTGTTCTTAGACATTATGTTTTTCATGTCCCTTACGATTTGGCTTGCCTGGTTGGGTGCTCCAATGTTTGGTGCATAAATATTTAGGATTGTTACTTCTTGCTCTTGAATTTTTCCCCTGACCATTATATAGTGCTTCCTTGTGTCGTTTGATCCTTCTTGGTTTGAAGTTGAGACTCTCTGAGAACAGAATTGCTACTCCTGCTTTTTTTGAGGTGCAGGGGCATGTAGTATTGTTTTCCATCCTTTGACTTTGAGCCTATGAATATCCTTTTGAGTGAAGTGTGTTTCTTGTATATAGCATATTGTTTGATTTTGTTTCCTAATCCACTGTGCCAGTCTGTTTCTCTTAATTGGAGAATTGAGCCCGTTTACATTGATGGTTATGATTGAAATGTGTTGACTTATGTTTGTCACGGTATTTACCTGGTGTTGTTTATTCCTCTGCAACCTGTATTTAATTGTCTGTCCTGTTTAGTGCGTTCCTTCCATTCTCATTCATGGAGTTCTGGTCATTGTGGTCTCCCTCTAGAACATCTTTCAGTAGCCTGTGAAGGGATGGCTTTGTCATCATGAAATTCTTTAGTTGTTCTTTGTCGTGGAAGTATTTCACTTCTCCATCAAACTTGAAAGAGAGTTTTGCAGGGTATAATAATCTGGGCTGGAATTTGTTTTTGTGTAGGACTTGAAGAACTCTGCTCCATGCTCTCCTTGCCTTCATTGTTTGTGTAGAGATGTCGGCTGTAATTCTGATGGGTTTTCCTTTGAATGTGAGCTCCTTTGTCTCTCTTGCAGCTTTCAGTATATTATTTTTTTGTTGGATTTCTGGGATTGTGACTATTATATGTCTCAGTGTGTTTTGGATTGAAGTCATCTGGTGTTCTGTATGCTTTGGCTACCTGAATGTTGGATTGTTCCCTCATATTTGGGACATTTTCTGTGATTACTTCTCTGCAAATTCTTTTTTTTTTTTTTTGTCATTTATATTGACTCCTTCATTCTCGTTGATACCAATTATTCTCACATTGTTCATCCTGGCATCATCTTGCAGGTGATGGATTATTTTTTCCTGCATTCTTGTTTTTTTTTAAGAGATCCTTTCTCATCTTTTCAGTAACTGCTCCATCATCTTCAATATCTGAAACTCTGTCTTTCGCTTTCACTCGAACGGTTTTGTAGATGCGTGATTGACATTTTTAGTTCCTCTATAGCTCTTTGACTCTGTTTCATGCATTCTATTTCTTTTCTGTATTGCTCTTTCAAGGAATCCATCATATTTCTGATCACCTCAATTTTTTTATCCATGTCTTCTTTAGAGGTAGATATTAATTCATTTTCTTCAGTATTTCTTCCACGTTGGATATCCTCTGTATATTTCCGGACTTGTCTGTATTTCAGATGCTATGATTTCAAATCATTCTTTTTTTTCAAATAATTCTTTTTTGATTTCAGAAATTATTTCTTTTTTGAGTTTCTCGTGAACTTTCTGCTGTTCTTTCTTTGCTGCTGTATCTGTTACTTCATTCATTGCAGCTGAGCTAGTGTCCTCTGCCCTTACTGGTGGACTCGAGGCCTTAGGTTGCATTTTTCCCATTGTCTTTGTCATTTTTTATAGCACTGACCTTTGATGTTTGGTGTAGAGCTTTGGTGCAGCTATGGCCTTGGCCTGTTATGAGATTCGGTGCCAGCCTATTAAGTTTGAGATTATCCAGTTATGCTTATCCTGGATCTAGCTGTTGTGTTCAGTTCCTTTTTGATGCAGATCCTGTGGTTCCCCTCTGTTGGGTCCCTGTTCAGTCGAGCATGAACAGAACTGGTATGCAGAGCAAGTAATGAAAATTCCCACTGTCTTGGCTGGCTTTGGGGAAAGGAGCCAGAAAATTGCCGGAGTCAGCACTCCTGTGTCAGGCAGGTCGCTCTCTACGTGGGCAGGCTGGGGCTTTGTTGGGTATGCTAGATAGTGGATGATCTTATTCTCTGGGTTGACTGTACTGTGTCAGCCAGCCTGTGCTGTGTTCAGTTCTACAGGCTGGAACCCGAGAAGGCTGGGAAAGGTCCCTCCTATGCAGCAGACCTGCAGCTCTCACTCACAGGCCAGGCTGCGCTGGGTTTTGTGCCATAGGGTGAGACCAGGAATTGCTGAGAGATGTCCCTCCTCCCTCCAGCGTAGCAGACTTGGAGTTCACACTCCAGGCTGACCTGCACCGGCTTGAAAGGCTTCAGGGTGGGGATCCATGTAGCGCGCGTTGGAAGAAGCCAAAGGCTGTCCCTCAGACGCATCACACAGTCACTGATCTGGGAAGCCTGGTGAGTCATGCAAATTCCAACTCACTGGGAGAGCTTGGTGCGGGATCCAGAAGGCCACTGTAGTCAGGCGCTGTCTCAGGCTGGTCTCTTGGGCTGGGCGGCGTGGGCTGGATCCAGGAAGATGGCAGATTTGGCTGAGCTCTCTCAGGTAGGTCTCTGGGGCTGGGAAGGTGTGGGCGGAATCAAGGAGGCTGCTGGAGTCCACAGCACTGTCTGGGGCTGGTCTCTGGGGCTGGCTGGCATGGGCGGGATCGAGGAAGATGGTGGAGTGGACCACGCTGTCTTGGTCAGTCTCTGGGCTCTTTTTGAGTCTTGTTCTCTATCACATTCACTATCTCATGACTCAGATTATTCTAGAGTTCCAAGTGACTATTCCCTGACCTTATTAGAAAGCATATTGCCAGTGTGTGGGATGAAATCACTAGGTTTTTCTCATTTGGATTCTCATGTTGCTGTATTACAGTAATAACTATAACCATCTTCATTTAAATGTTCTACTCAAATTGTTGCCTTTTTAAAATTTTTTTCTCCCACTGAGAAGCTCCAGTGACAAGATCATAATAGTAATAGTAACCCTCAATGGTTATATCTTGTTGTATGTTATGAGTTGGTACCAAAAGAAATGATGAGAAGACCCAATAAATATAGCCTCCGATGTCTCACTGAGATTATTCTCTCTCAAAGTGAGCTCAGAGCCTCAGCAGCATCTCATATTTATTGAGGGCTAAAGCCATGCCAAAGAATGTGCATAATTACTTTAGTGAACACAAACAGCTCTCTGTAGTGACTTCTGACATTTGCCTAACACTAGGTTCACACAAAGCTGATAACATTCCAAGCAAGGGATCAAAGCTTCTCCAGCAGGAGAAGCTGTTATCTGCAGCCTTGTATTCCAGCTTTCCAGGATTCCTAAGTGAGAGATAGCAGCTCTCACTGGGCTCTGTCTTTTGCTCCCTGCCCCCCTGGGACATTAGGCTTTTGTCTCATATCTATAGTTCTATAATTACCCACTTTTATTTTTATGCTGAAATTTTTTGAATCATCAGGGAGAGGACTGCAGATTTTTGATCCATGGCTTGTTGACACACTTGTTCTCATCACCAGGCTAAACAGGATATACAAATAGGACATAAACAACATAGACAAATCACTACTACATTTCCACTAAACCATGGAATAGCATGAAAAGGATTGTTTTCAATGCCATTAGAGATACTTTGTAACAGACCATTGCTAGACAATTTTGGCAATTGTTTGGCAAAATATTTTCAACGTGTTGCTGAAGACACAGGATCTCAGAGTTATCATGATACAATAAATGTCTTTTTACATTTTCCCATGGGAAATGAGTTTGATTCCATGGAATGGGACTTATACACATTGCACAGGTATTCCAATCACATTTTAAATGAAGTTGATGTTGTAAATTAACAATTTGATCTCCTAGCATAATAACAGCTTGCATTAAATCATTTATCTTAGTATTTAACTCTGAATCTATGTGTCCTTGTGAAGTCCATAATTATTTTGAGCCCTTGTGCCAGTGCTGCACAAAATGAACAGTTTGCACACCTTGGTTACTCCAGCTGTACCAGCTGTGACTGTGATGGCTATTATTCTTAAAATTATGGCTATCATGATTCAATCACTCTTTTTGTTCTCTTCTTTAATACCTCCAGCAAATGTTGGAACAGCATCATTGAAGGGGAGTATTGCCATGCAAGATGTAGTTTTACAGGAAGCCAAATTCTGGCCCTTGCCCTGAGAATATAGATGCTATCCCTAAAAACTAAGGCTAATAGAAGAATTTAGACATATACATAAAAAACAACTGTGGCATGTAATGGTATAATTAAAAGGGTTATTGGAACTAGTGTTGCAGGCAACTGAGTTAGCTAGAAATATTATAAACAGACAGGGCCAGGCTCTAAAAGGAGTTAACCCAGAAGACAAAGACAACTATTGGAGGGATGGGACCGATGCTCCTGCTGTGAACCAGACCTAAAGGCCAAACAAATGTTAAAAGAATAGCACCTAGGATTCATATTCTAAATAGTTAACGAACACCTAAGTGAGTCACTAGCCCAACCCCCGAGGGGAACAGACCCTGTCCGGTATTCATGCCCGCTTACTAAGTGACTGGCTTCCCTATTTGGTCCTGGGCCTAAGTAACTTTACCTAAGCAATGGTGCTTGTAATCCCATTGGTTGGCCATACTTTTGTCCACCCCACATCCACCTAAACGAGACCCCTTCTCTACCTTAGTCCCGCATGGTTTTGCCCTATAAAAGTCCCTAAAAGAGACGGCTTCCCTGCTCCGGTCCCCCTTCTGTCCCTCTCCAACAGAAGCTTTTCTATCCAATAAAGTTTTATCCTCAACCTCCATTTTTTCCTAAAATTTATTCTTCGGTTTTAGAGAACATGAACAAATCCAGGTCACGTTGGGAGTTTTACTTCCCTGTATCACTAGGTCCTACAAGCAACAAGTAAGGGAGGTGAACACATGCCTGTGCAAGATGTATTGTGCTCCTTTTAAATTTTGGATATAGATTGTAGGAGGAATAATTCCCCCATAAATAACTTATTCATGTTGACATGATTTAATGAGGTAACTAATTTCCAAAGATGTTGAATTGATCCCCCAGAAACATGAGGTACACTAGGGAACATTTCTATTCCATGCCACATTATTGTATCATCAGAATTTTTAGTGTTAGTATAAATCTCATGACTGTCATTCTATTTTCATCTTGCCTCTTTCCCTTCCACTGTCTGGGCTGAGCCATACGGGTTCCAATCTATGACACTTCTAATGGAAGTATTAAGCCAGGTTAATTCTGACTTGGGCTGCTTCTACTCTACAGACATCCCAATGTACCCAGTCATTGAGCTAAGCAACACTGGAATTCTGGCAGGGTGGCAGATTTGGTGGTGAAAATGTTTCATCAGCAGCTATACCTTTAAAGTTTTTTCCTTGGAGAAGAAAAAGTCCCATTCTTCCTCCCTTGTCCCCAGTGTTATTATTTACTATATATAAGCAATGAGCTCCATTCCCAATACAAATGGGCCAGCCTTCTACTCCAGTCTTGTAGAACAGAATTTTGGTTCCTTCTTCTGCTGGCACTGCTGGTCCCTGGGCATCGCAGGGGCCAGGTAACCAGGAATTTTAATTCACTTATATGGTTACAGTAACATCCCACCAGTGCACTCCTCTATTGAGAGGTTGATTTGGAATGTAAGCACAATAACTAAAATTACCTTTAGCACTTACTGGAAGCAACAACAAAGCCACCATAGCAAGAAACAAGTTGATACTATTTTTCTCTCAAAATACTTGTTTTGGCTCATTTTCTAGATTTTTGTCAAGTTGGCACCCAAATTACTTCTCCAGTATTTCTTTTGTCCAGTGACAATCTGCAACAGGACTGTATAAGAGTTATTTTTTTAATTTAATCTAAATAAAGCCTTTTGTACCATTAATGTAGGTGTATTCATATGTGTTTCCACACTGTTTCCCCTTTTTTGTTTACTAAGCATTTTTAAGGTACTAGCTCATTTTATAATTCCCTATGGATGTTTTAATATGTAAGTCCCTATAGAATGTTAACAGACAAAAGTTATACATTTTTACACAGAAATTCAGAAATCAAAACCATATACATTATAGTAAGACCATCCTGATGACATTTTGTGATACTTTAAATATTTTTTGTTTTGCTTTGACATAACTGTTTTAACCAATCATCACTATTTAATACACAAATTTATTTCATCTAATTAATCACCTTTAAATTAGATATATATTACAAATGTTTTGTAAAACACAGAAGTGTGAATTGAAAAAAAAGTTTTATCCCAATAAGCAATCTTTGTTCTACATTTTGAAAGACCTGTACACTTGGACCTAGCCTTCCAAGGTCAGCGAAGACTCAGGACATAGGAGAACCTGTACTGTAATATTATGAGACTCAGGTGAGCTCCAAATTTTCTGAGCAAGGAGATTGTGGAGCCACAGAGGAAAGAAATTGAAGTTCTATAGTGTGCCTGGGGAGAGTCACATGAAGAGAAAACTTTCTCTCAGGCTCTCACAGAGAGCAATCTGGTCAAGCATTGGCCGTGACTCATCCACATGGATGACACAGACAAAGGAACTACAGAATAATGTACAGGAC
>PVKA01009903.1:0-27211 GCA_004027165.1 Ctenomys sociabilis
TAGTTTTTGTGAATTTCCGTATTACTCTGTATCACTCTCCAAATAAGCATGTATTACTGTGTGTGTGTGTGTGCGTGCGTGTGTGTGTGTGTGTGTGTGTGTGTGTGTGTGTGTGTGTGTGTGTCCATCCTGGGGCTGTGCTGGTACAGCATGCAGTACAGGGGATTGAATCCCATCCCTGTGTGCTTGCCTAAGCTTTCCTTGGCAAGCATCTTAGATCGCTGAGCTATCTTACTGGCCCAGCATGCATTACTTTAAAAACTAAAATAACAAGCACTATATGTTTCAAAGCGTCTGATTTCCTATGTGTGTTTTTATGCAAAATGTTGAAGTATGGTGTTTCTTTAACTGACAAGGGTAGCTTGAGTTGTTCATATATAGTTAAGTGGTATGTCCTAGTATATATGCTATATTCCAGTTAGGGAAAATATGTATATTCTATAAGCTTCATAGAATCCATGGAATTTCATAAAATGTGTCTGTTTATAGTCTAGTGTATCTTGTCTCAGCATCTTAGCAGGTTAAGACATAATAACATTAAAATCATCAAACAAATGAATTCTAACAATGAAAAACAAGAAAAAATCCACATGCCTTCCCACATTCTGTTGATGGTCTCCTTCCTTACACTAAGCTGCTGTTCTACATAACAAAGGCCACCAGTGTGGCCTCTCCTGAGCAGTGCATCTGGCTCCTGGGCAAAGCCTGCACTTTCACTTGTGACCTCCTCTGCACCCTCCCATGCAGCATGAAAGATCTGGCTGGCTGAGGGTTAGTTGTGATAGAAGGAAAGCATCAGGCCTGGGAGGGAAATCTGAAGACATGGATGCGCTCTTTCTATTGTCCTACTCTCTATGACCACCAACACCACCAGCACCCCCCCACCTAGTGGCCAAGGATTCCTATTGACTGCACAGAGAGCAAGACATACAACTGCCTTCATGACAGTGAAACTCTTAGCAGCATCTCCAGCTCACACACTCCAGAGGCATAGGGACAATCTTTCAGGAGCCTGTGAGGCAGTGTGAATTCCACATGGGGTCCCCTGAAGCTCTCCTGTATGAGCATTTTGTGAAACTTGCAGTGGCTGATAACTGACCGGGACAAGGGTACAGCAGGGATCTGGGCAACACTGTGAGCAGTCCCACTCAGGCAGACAGGCTGATTTGCAACTAGAGACGAATCACATAGACCCAGCACTGGGAAACTTTGCTCAGCAGAGACGACCACAAACACCATGGTCCTGGCAGCAGCTTTGTGCACTGCCTGAGGCACTGAGAAGCACAGGCAAATCAAAGAGCTGGAGGAGCAGTTCCAGCAGCTCCTGAGTAAGGGACCTCCATGTTCACCTATGTAGTCACTTGCATCGTCTCAGGCTCTGAGCTGACCTTTGCAGCTCAGCTCTCTCTCTCACCCCCCACCCTACATCCATCCCTGACATCTTGAATGCTTTTGTCCTGGGTGCCACTTCACTAGCCTTGTAAAAATATAAGGCAGACTCCTGAGACCACTGGGCAGTCCTCTAACTGTGGTCCCAGAAATGCAGATTTGCATTGTACCCGAGGCTACTGCATTAGAAACTGATTTCTGCTTGACACCTGGAGCTACTGCCACAGGGACTTAATAACCACCATGATGCACTGAAATATATATGTACATCTACAATAAGCTCTTTTCTAACAGTTGGGGATTTGTGTTATTCTTTTGATGCACGCACATGTTAATTATTTTTTTAAATAAGTTATACAGATTTCAGACCTGAGAGTCTTTTTTGGTTATTCTATTACACTTTTCTAGAATAAAATTGTATGTATAATGGGAATATGTATGTGAAATTATTTAAAATATTCTCTCAATAAGGTTATAATTTAAATATTAAATATTCTTTGCTATTATTACAACACTACAAGACATAGTAATGAAAGCATCATGATGCAAAGTTTTAATAAATATTAGTCAAGAAAAATGAAATGTTACAGTTTAGTTCCCAAAGACATGAATGAAGGTCATCTGTTCTCATTGGTTTTTTGATCCTTTGATGACACAATCACCTTGCTTATTGTTAAAAATGAAAATTTATTTTTAGTTTTAATGTAGAATGTTAGAAAATTATGTTTGCTCAAGCAGATGGAAATAGGAATTTTGCTAAATGTGTTCCACTCAATTATTTAAGCATTTTCTAAACTATATGACCAAATCACAGACTAATCTGGCACCAAAAATTATTTTTAATAAACAAAAATCGGGATTAGAATGAACATGGACCTTTTTAAAAAGCAAAAGTTAGAATAAACCTGATAACTGCATTTGTTACCCTGCCAATAAAAAACATTTTTATAATTTCAAGAAAAATACTCTTCCCCTAAAAATGTATTTGCCAAGGTAGTCAAATGACTTTTCTGAAAAAGCACTTGCTTAATTTGTTTATGACCATAAACATGTAGGGAAACAAGTGTTGCAACTTATGTTACAGTACCATGATTTTAGTTTTTATTTTTATTTTGTATGTATTTGGTGCAGGTTCTCATATCTCAGCTCAGACTTGTAGTGATCCTTTGTCACAGCCTCCCCAGCGCTAGGACTACAGGCGTGTGCCACCACCCCTGGACTCTGATTGTCAGCACGCCCAGGGCAGGGCCTGAGTGGGCACAGTAAGGCATGCTGTGCTGGAGATTAAACCCCAGTCCTTGCCTAAGCATGTGCTTAGTCTGCTGAACTATCTCTGACCTTTAGTATAATGATTTAATGGCCTATCCAGATTCAGACTTTGCACCCCACACCTTACAGTGACAACATCTGCCCAGAGACCAGTGCTAGTGGAGTACCTGGCTATCATGGTAAGGTGAGTCTCCAATGCCTCTGTATCATCGGACTCTTTGAATAGCTTCTCATGAAAGGTGGCGACATCACTTATTCGATGGAAAGTGACCTCTGCCTTATCTAATTAGTCAAGTGAGGCATCACTTTAACCCAATCTAGTTGCCCTGGTTTCTGTCACAGAAAGAAACATGACACCCTTCTCCAAGGCCAGTACAGTAGAGATCTGACCTGAGACCACTCAACAGAAAAGCCTTGCCTGCATTACAGCTTCCCCTATTCTTAAATGTGAATGCAGGAAGTGCCCAGTCTGCAGGCTCTGCCCTGTGGAGGCTTGGACAGTGCCCCCAGCCCAAAGCCTTCTCCACTGTCTGGACTCCAGAGTCACCTCTGAATACGACATCATTTGCAGCAAGAATTAAGGTAAAGATCTCAGGTGACAGCATCCTGGGTTATGCTTTATGAATGACTTCCAGCAGAGAAAGACAGAAGGTCAAGTGAAGACAGAGGTAAATGTCCTTACAAGCACAGGGACACATGGTGCCTCCAAAAGCAGGAGAAGACAGGAACAACTGCCCTGATCCAGCAGCAACACAGATCTACCCATACCTTTTCACTGGACTTTTGGACTCCAGACGTGCAAAAGAAAGTGTTTGTTGTCCTGAGCTGCCTAGTGCGGGGGCACCTTAGTCAGGCAGCCTCCAGAAAGGTCCAGTGCTGCTCTTTCTAACAGTGCTGGCTCCCTGCTCTAAGGGCTAGAAGGGTACTTTAATAAAACTGTATTTTAGGAAAGGATGCTAACAGAAGGGAAAAATAGAACATAGACCTGTTCTGACAGTAAAGATCTGGCATAAAATCCTATTTTAAACCTGGCCAAGTGGATGCGCATTCCAGGGCAGAACAGGAACTCTTAAGTGTAAGGAGATCAAACAAATTAAGAGCTTGCACACGTGCTCATCCCCGGTAAGGAAAGGAGTCCTTCTGAACTACAAAATGGACTAATGAAACATGCATATATACATACTTACATCTTGGTAAAACAAAAGATTTTAACTTAAGGTCTTAGCTTCTGATTCAATACATAAGAATTATTTACTGAATTTGGATTTTAAAAACGTCTCCAAAGCACTAGCCCCCTTCATACACAGTCGAGATACATGTCTGGAAGAGCCGGGGAAAAGGTCTGCTGGGGTGCAGTCCATCCCTGCCCTCTTCCGTTGGTGGTGATTTGCCTTTCCTATCCTTTGCAGCCCAGAGATTCCATTCCCAAGGAGCGTGAGCTTTGTGCCATGGGGCACAGGACCAGTGGCCTGGGCCAAGTGTGGGGGCTATTTCATTGCCCACTCTCATTGCATTCCAGGCTTACCCCAACTCCAGAGGGTTCCAAGCTTATTCTCTTCTCATGGAGGGTGTCAAATCTCATCCACCTTGGGGTGCATGTTGGAGCCCACCTGATGTTTTCCACTAACCAAAGAGTGCCAGATATCAACCTACAGGAGAATGGACCATTGTCCCTCTTGTCATTGACTGTTCAGCAAGGGTGCTTCCAGAACCTTCAGAGACACTGAAACCCATGTCTGCCCAACTTCCTTGAATATAATAATGTGGCATTTACACACAACCTGTGGCATTCTTCAGTATACCTCACTTCATCTGTCCTTATACTACCCACTATGATGGACAGGCTTCAGAAGAAATTGCTTAGGGGTTAAGGACAAGAAAAAAGTCATATATAGTCAGTGCAGATGCAACCTTTACAGTAATAACTACATAACACACCTCAACAACAATGTATATGGTGGTTGATACACCCTGTCAATTTGAGATGCCCAAAGCTTGGCTGGACCCACTTAGTGATTCCACACCCTAGGGCATGGAGATCCCACACCTTGGGGCTTGGCAATCCCACACCCTGGGGTCCTTCCCTGGGGTGTGGAGGATCCACTCTAGAGTGACTCCGCACAAAACAAAGTGTATAAAGGGTTGAGGGAGGTTTCTGTGTAGTCCATTCCCTTGGAGGGGTTCTGGCCTTTGCCCTGCCACTGCACAGCTGTACCACTTCAGAGGAGCTTGATATCCACAGCCGCACCACTTTGAAGGAGATCTGATCTTCACAGTGGAGCTCTAGTCTTCGAAGTGGGTATGGAAGGAAGGGAGAAAGGCTTTGATAGATGATGCAAATGTTGCTCCTTCCTCTGCTCTCCAGTACCATGAACTGCTGCCTTCTGCCCTGGAGCCAGCAAAGTATGGACTGAAACCTCCACTAAGTGTGATCTGAATAAATCTTGTCTTCCTTAATTTGGGGTGTCAGGTATTTTGTCACAACAATGAGTAAAAAGTAACTGAGACAATGTAACAATCTTATTCTGAATGTTTTCCATCTACAGTGGGTGGAATCTACACATGTGAAATCTAAGGGTGCTTACCACTTCCCAGAGTTACTGTGAACCCTTGTTCCAGATAGATGTTTCTTTTTTTTGTTTTGTTTTTTGAGACAGTCTTTCTAATTTGTCCAGGCTGGGCTCAGTATCTCAGAGTTCAGAATGGCGATTCTTAGAAAAGGGGGCTCCCATATTCTTCCAGAGACAAAGTTACATGGCCATAAGGGATGGCCAGAGAGCTCAGTGGATAAAGCACCTGCTTAGGCAGATGCAGGAACTAGGGTTAAATCCCTGGCATGCTGTGCCAGCCCCACCCTGAGGTATGCTGAGATGGTAACTGAGACTGGGTGTGGTGACGTGTGCCTGTAATCTCAGCGCTTGGGAGGCTGAAAACAGGAGGATCACTGTGGGTTTGATCTGTGTAGTGAAACTCTGTAGATCCTGTACTAAATACATAAAAAAAAAAAAAAAAACCGAAGTTACATGTTCAGGTTATAGTGTAAGATGTCATAGTGTAAGATGTAAATCAAGCTCACAGACACTAGCCCTTTCATAAGGTCCATTCCAGTTTGATGTGCAGGTCCTAGAGAATAAGCTTCCATTCTGAATGTAAGCAGAACCAGCAAGCAGTGTACACCTGCTTGCCTCCTCTGGTTCTCTGGTTAGATGTTTACACCAAAATGCACTTTGATTTCCTTCCATTGACTTCCAGCCCTTTAGACAATGAATAACTTAAACAACTGCAATTCCTGGCTGATTTGTGACTAACTTTTCTGGTGACATCATAGTACAATGTCTTCAGGAGACAATGCCAAGATGTTCTGTCAGATCTGTGCCACACTAGAAGCATTTGTGTTGGACACCATGGGTGGATTGACACAGTGTATTTTCCCATATGTAACATGGACCTGACTTTTCTAACTCACCCCTAGTTTGTGTTTATTGTCACTGTATGTTCTCACTTCCTTATGTTCAAGCTTGTGGCCAAGTGACATGAGAGTAAAGGCAAACATTATGGGCCCATAATGGCTAGGAAAGGACCTTGGAGCCCTATTGAGGAATCACAGTCAGAGGAGGTTACAAAGAAAAAAAGGCTTATCCTGGGTCTCCCTTCAGAGGTACAAGGCTGAGGACTCCTGCCTGGTGGTAATCTCCTTGTCAGCCCTGTCTGAGGAAGCATAGGGCAGCACCAGGTGAAAGATGCCCAGGCAGGTCTTCATAAATTGTAACCACAGCCAGCTACAATCTACCCCCTGTTGGGGTTTGTGTCTAGGTGTCCCCAAATCCTCATGCAGTCTTGGAGTTGCTTTCAGACTTTATGATTAATTCATGATCCAGTGCTGGGACTATGGGTGTGAGTGCTACACCCACCCTGGGGTGAATAGCCTGAATACAATATAAGGACGGGAGAAAGGCTTGCTACCTGCCACAGCCACTGCTCCTCCCTTTGCTCTTTGCTGGTTTATACAGCCAGGAACTTTTGCCCTCTACCATGTATCACTCTGCTTAGAGTGTGGACTGAAAGTTCCACTAACTGTTAGTTAAATAAACCTTTCCTTCTTTAATTTTGGGTTCTTACTTCCTCACCGTGGGGCTTCAACATGTGAAGACCTGGAAGACACACAGAGACCTCCACACCACAGCGCCCGTTGGCCCAGAACCTATCCTGTCTGTGCCCCCAGCCCTATCTCCTCCTTCTCCTCCCCACTCCCACACCACAACCCTCAACAATGCCAATCTACTCCCCAGCATGGAAGACCCAGGGGGCAAGCAAATATCAACAGAGAAGCTGAGCAGGCTGTCTGCTTCCTGGTCACAGTCTGAAAAACTAGTCTCTGTTAATATAAAGATAGGCAAAATACACAGGCACTAAACAATTTGGCTTCCAATAGACATTTTTGAAAGCTTGCTCCAGCCTGTGCATTTTTAGAAGACATGAGGAAGACAGAAATCCACTTCTTAGATTTCCACTTATGTTCTTTTTACACAGCAATACCTATCAGGTTGTTTCTGCCCCAAACCAACTTTGCCCAACCACACTGCCTTTTTTAATACTAACTTTTATCTGAGGTCAGTGGCTACTTGGAGTTTTTGGAGTACTTCGGGGACTGGTTTATAAGCAGTTTTAGCTGTCACCATGCTGCTTAAATAGCAAGGCCAGTTGTTAACAAGCTCAACAACAGTTTGGAATGCAATGCATTTCAATACACTTAAGCTGGCTATTGTAAGTCAATAACCCTCACCTGCAAGTGGGGCTTCAAAGAAATTACAAAGGTAAATTGAGAAGAAGCAGCCTTTATTTTTTCCCCTGAGAGACATCCAGTTTTAACAAAGCTGTTACTGGAGTGGGGCAGCACCAGGAAGCTGCTTCCCAATGATTCACAAAGGAAGATTTGTAACTAATTGGGTCCCCTACATCAAAATTAAGATACAAATGAATCAAAAAATTGACTCTTTTAAGTTTGCATCAAAGAAGTTTGCAGCTGTTGCCACCAAGAAAGCAGCCGATAAATTGTAGCAATTGGAACAAAGGAAATCAAACAAAATTTTAAATGCAGGAAAACATGGGAGAAATTAGGCTGAGATCAAAGGGATCTGAATTTCAGTAGTTTCAAATCAAACAAGAGATAAACACAACATGACTTGGTTTTAGCTCACAGGCCAGCCAGCCAGGGTCTTGATCCAAACGTTTTCTCCATAATCAGTGTAAAAGATTAAGAAAATGAGATTTGGTACCTTATTGTAACAGAACATTTTTGTTTACCTTTTATGACACCATTTTAATAGGCATCATTTTGTCTTGCAATATATTGCTTCTTTTGCTATCTAATGTTGGTGAAAGAAACCTGTTGAACAGCCACTTTCTTTCCATTGGTTTTCTACTTTTGCCCAGTAGTAATTAGATATTTAACATGAATTTACTTTGAGTCCGATTTTATAAGGCATACTACTTTGCTGAGAGAACCTGTATTGGTTACAACATTTTTAGGAAGCTGGTATACAAAATCTCACTTAAAAAGTGGTGAAATATCTATTCTTAATTTCTTTCCCTCATTTTACTTAAGTCTTTGTCTCAATATTCCACAGGTCTAATCACAGGAATTGGTCTCGTTTTAGTATCTTTCTGTAAAATTCAGTAAATCTTTATGCCTTATCATTCTATTTCACTGGTTCATCATTAAAAAATTATTCTCAAGTCTGGGACACTGTTCAGACGTTTCTTCCTGAAAGAGAGATTAAGAGATATTTAAAATCTTTTCTCCTAACCTAGTTTGGTAGTTAGCTTCTGTAATCTCAGCAGGCTGTAAGGTTAAAACAGGGAGATTACAAATTCAAGGCCAGCATAGGAAACATAGCAAGTTGAGCCTGATAGGTTTTCAACAATGGCACAGCAGAGAAACAGGCAGAAGAAAAAAGGAAAAGGGGTTTTATTATTTTAGAGGACATGGAGAGAATGTGGGGAGGGTAAAAAATGCCTGTCTTATGGAAAACCCACTACTATTATGGACTACAGGACTATATTGTAATATTTTGCTGCTTTCACACACCTTCAATATTTAAATCACAATGGAATCCCCTTCTCTGACAAAACTAAACGAAAATGGGTATACAAATGAAGGATCATTTTTTATTTATATATTCAATATAGTTAGGATAGATATACAGCTACTTTCTCATAATTCAATGAATAGAAAGATTTGTTATAATAGTGTTTGTGGACAGGATATCATGTCTGCATTTTGTACTATGAATAACCACTAAAACAACAATATGCAATGTACTAATTATTGAAACTGTCCTACTAATTGGTTTTAAAACTGTCTCTTTGATATTTGTTTCTCTTGTCTCTTTTTTGTCTGACAGAACCAGGGATTGAACTCAGGCCCTTGCGCTTGCTAGAGAAGATCATATTCTACTGAGACATCTCCCTGGCCCCTTATTTCTCAATAAAATTCTTATACTTTGTTTTTATACTTTTCTGTGTGATGGTTAAGACCAAGATAAAGCAAGACCTATGAAACAGGAATTGTAGCTTTTGTATGTAGTTAAGGACAGTCAAATAACCTCAGGATTAATCCTGAGACCCTGTACTGCAGTTTGTACATCCTTTGTCTGTGGATCCTTCGTCTGTGGATGACTCACAGCCATTGCTTGACCAATTTGCTCTCTGGGAAACTCTGAGACAAGGTTTTCACTCATGTGACTCTCCTTAGGCACACTTTACATCATCAATCACATTCCTCTTTGGCCCCGTAATCTCCTTGATCAGAAAATTTGGGGCACAACTGAGTTGCAAGATGTTACAGTACAGGTTCTCACATGCCCTGAATCTTAATTGACCTTAAAAAGTTAGGGCCAAAACATTGGCTGTCCTTGTGGTGCTCCCTTTTCTCTCATTTTTGGTCTGCAAACTTATGTTACTAACATTCCAGAAGAGAAGCTTATTGTTATTACCATACAACCTAGGCTGTTGAGCTCAACCTCACTATCTGTCTAAATATCAACCATCTTAGGCTTAACACGCAGCAGGTATTTTTCATCAATTATTGATATGTTAAACTTTAAGTCCCTACAAAATATAGCATAAAAACATATAAAAAGTTAAAATGTATTTTAAAAATAGGAGTAAACAATTATATATGTTTATGTATAAGTTTAGAAATCTAAGCATATGCAGCATTGTAGCAAGACAGTCCTGCAATACTCCTGTTCTGTCTCCTGCCTTCATTAACCACCCACTCCGTTTAAAAAAAAAAATCTACCCAAGAGACAGCATAGCAGCAACTGGCATGTCATGACAAACAGCATGTATTTAAAAGAACACAATGGGACCAGCCTGAGACAGAACAGGCCACCATACTCTTTCATCCGGCCCATGCCTGGCCAGCCCCACAGACCAGCCTGAGACATCTGCTCACTCCAACAGCCTCCAGCTTCCCGCCCCAAGATTTCCCAGTGAGTGTGAATTTGCACATCTCACAAGGCTTCCCACATCAATGAGTGTGCAGTGAGTCTGAGGGAGAACCTTTGGCCTCTTACCACGCTCTACCCGGATCGCTGCCCCCAAGCCCTCCAAGCCAGGGACCAGCCTGAAACCTCAGGACCTACTCACCAGCACCTCCCAGATCCCTTGCCCTAAAGCCCGCAGAGCGAGTGGAAATTTCCCTGACTCCCTGGGCATCAAAGTTCACTGAGTGTAGAACTCCAGGCCCACATTGCCAGAGAGACATTTCCCAGGGATTCCCTGTCCCACCCGCCCGCACCGCTGCCCAAGACCCAGCACAGCTTGGCCAGTGAGAGCTTCAGGCCCGCCGCTCCAGAGAAACATTTCTCAGGGATTGCCAGTCCCATCCTATGGCCCCAGATGCAGTGCAGGTTGGCCTGGAGTGAGAACTCCAAGACTGCCACACCAGAGGGACAATTAACAGTGATCCTCAGTCCACCCCATAGCCCAAAACCCAGTGCAGCTGGGCCTGTGAACGACGGCTCCAGGCCCACTGCACAGGAGGGACCTTTCCAAGCCTTCTCAGTTCCGGCCTATAGACCCGGACCCAGCACAGGCTGGCTGACCCAGTACAACCTACCCAGTGAAGAATATTATCCACTATCTTTTTGAGAACCCAGCAAACCCACCAAAGCCCAGGCCCGCCCACCTAGAGAGCAACCTGAGTGACATAGGAGGGCTGACTCTGGCAATTTTCAGGATCCTCCGCAATGCCAGCCAAGCAAGTGGAAATTTTCATTACTTGCTCTGCATTCCAGTTCGGTTCGTACCTGAACCAACAGAGGGAAACCACAGGAGCTACAGCAAAAAGGAACTGAACACAACAGCTAGATCCGGGATAGGCATACCTGGATAATCTCAAACTTAATAGACTGGGACCCAAATCTCATAACAAGCTAAGGTTATAGCTACACCAAAGATCTACACCAAAGGTCAAAGGTCAGTGCTATACAAAATGACAAAGACAAGGGGAAAAATACAAACCCAGACCTCGAAACCACTAATAAGGGCAGAGGACACAAGCTCAGCTGCAATGAAAGAATTTAACAGATACGGAAGTAAAGGAACAGCAGCACAAGGGTATAGAGGAACTCAGATGAGAATTAATTCCTGAAGTAAAAAAAAAAAAAAACAAATATCTAAATACATAGCATCTAAATTAAAGAATCAATTCCAGAAACACTGGGTGGAAAACCAATGCTCACCCAGAACAAGTGCAGAAAGCATTATTCCAGCTGAAACGTATGAATTAAGAGCATCAGAAGCAAAGACACAACAGCAGAATGATCATGAGGAACTCAAAGCAGAAATAAGTTCTGAAATCAAAAAAGAATTCTTTAAAAAAAAGAATTCTTTAAAATCATAGCATCTGAAATACATAAGCTGCCCGGAAATGTACAGAGGAAACCTAACATGGAAGAAACACTGCAAAAAAAGAATCAATAACTACCTCTAAAGAAGACGTGGATAAAAATTTGAGGACATCAGAAACATGATGGATTCCTTGAATGAGCAATACAGAAAAGAAATAGAACACATGAAACACAGTCAAAGAGATATAGAAGAACTAAAAGTATCAATCACGAGTTTACAAAATCATTTGAGTGAAAGCGAAGACAGAGTTTCAGAACTTGAAGATGCCAGAGCAGCTAGTGAAAAAGCGAGAAAGGATCTCTGAAAAACAACAAGAATGCAGGAAAAAATATTCCATCACCTTCAAGACAATGCCAAGATGAACAATGTGAGAATAATTGGTATCAATGAGAATGAAGGAGTCAATATCAATGACATAAACACAATTTGGGGATAAATAATTGCAGAAAACTTCCCAAATATGAGGAAACAATCCAACATTCATGTCAACAAAGTATACAGAACACCAAATAACTTCAACCCAAGTAGAAACATACTGAGACATATAATAGTTAAGATCCCAGAAATCCAACACATAAATAATATACTGAAAGCTGCTAGAGAGAAGACCGAGCTCACATTCAAAAAAAAATCCATCAGAATTACAGCCAACTTCTCTACACAAACAATGAAGGCAAGGAGAGCATGGAGCACAGTTCTTCAAGTCCTACATGAAAAAAATTCCACCTAGACTATTATACCCTGCAAAACTCTCTTTCAAGTTTGATGGAGAAATGAAATACTTCCACGACAAAGAACAACTAAGGAATTTCGTGATGACAAAGCCATCCATTCACAGGCTGCTAAAAGATGTTCTAGAGAGAGATCACAATGACCAGAACTCCATGAATGAGAATGGAAGGAACCCACTAAACAGGACAGACAAAGAAACACAGGTAACAAAGGAGTAAACAACACCAGGTAAATATCATGACAAACAAAAATCAGCACATTTCAATTATAACCATCAATGTAAACGGACTCAATTCTCCAATTAAGAGAAATAGACTGGCACAATGGATTTGGAAACAAAATCCAACAATATGCTGTACACAAGAAACACACTTAACTCAAAAGAACACTCATAGGCTCAAAGTCAAAGCATGGAAAACACTACTACATGCCTCAGCACCTCAGAAAAAAGAAGGAGTAGCAATTCTGTTCTCAGACAGTCTCAACTTCAAACCAAGAATGATCAAACGACACAAAGAAGGCCACTATGTATTGGTCAGGGGAAAAATTCAAGAGCAAGCAGTAACGCTCATATATATCTATGCACCAAACACAGGAGCACCCAACCATGTAAGAAAAATCTTAATGGACATGAAAAACTTAATGTCTAAGAACACAATCTTAACAGGAGACCTTAACACACCCTTATCTCAAAAAGATAGGTCAACCAGACAAAAAATTAGCAAGGAAGTAGCAGAACTGAACCAGAGCTTAGAACAAATGACCTGGTGGACATATACAGAGTGTTCTACCAAACCACAGCTGAATACACATGTTTTTTATCTGCACAAGGGTCATTTTCCAAAATAGACCACATACTAGTCCAGAGGTCATGCATAAGTATATACAAGAAAATAGAAATTATCCCATGCATACTATATGACCACAATGCAATGAAACTGGAAATAAATGACAAAAAACCCCAGAAAAACCCACTAAATTCATGGAAACTAAACAACCCCCTACTCAGCAGTCAATGGGTTGCCGAAGAAATTCAACAAGAAATTCAACAATATCTACAATTCAATGAAAATTCAACTACAGCTTACCAGAATATGGGATGCAGTGAAAGCAGTTCTTAGAGGGAAAATCATAGCTATGAACTCACACATTAGGAAAACAGAAAGGTAACAAATTAGCACCCTAATGTTGCACATCCAACAACTAGAAAAAAGAAGAACAAATGAAACCCAGAGCACAAAGATGGGAAGAAATCATAAAGATTAGAGCAGAAATTAATTCAATTGAGATGAAGAAAACAATTCAACGAATTCACAAATCAAAAAGTTGGTTCTTTGAAAAACTAAATAAACTTGATAAGCCTCTTGCCAACATCATCAAAAGAGGCAAAAGAAAATACAAGTACAAGCGGTAAGGAATGAAAAGGGTGAAATCACCACAGACCCAGCAGAAATTCAGAAGATTATCAACAGTTACTTTGAGAATCTTCACGCTCATACAATAGAAGACACAGAAGAAATGGACAGATTCCTTGAGTGGTACCAAATACCAAATCTGAATCAACAATATATAACAACTCTCAATAAGCCGATAACAGCCAACAAAATACGAAATGTAGTAAAAGGCCTACCGACAAAGAAAAGTCGAGGTCCTCATCTATTCATAGCTGAATTCTATGAGATGTAATCCCCACACTCCACAAATTCTTCAATGAAATTGAAAGGGAAGCAGTCCTCCCAAAATCATTTCTGAAGGCAAGTATAATACTGAGTCCAAACCCTGGAAAACACACAACCAAAAAGGAGAACTACAGGCCAATCACCATCATGAACATAGACACAAAAATACTCAACAAAATCCTGGCAAATAGAATACAGAAAATCATCAAGAACATCATATACCATGACCAGGTAGGATTCATCCCAGGGGCGGAAGGGTGGTTCAATATTTGAAAATCTATAAATGTAATACACTATATTAATAGACTGAAATCAGAAAACCACATGATCATCTCAATTGATGCAGAGAAAGCTTTTGGCAAAGTCCAACACTCATTCATGTTCAAGGTTCTACAGAAAATTGGAATAGATGGACACTACTTTACTTGAAAAAAGCCATCTATGACAACCCAAAAGCTCATATAATCTTAAACTGGGAAAAACTGAAATCTTTTACTCTTAAATCAGGTACAAGACAAGGGTGCCCTCTATCACCTCTCCTATTCAATATAGTCTTGGAATCATTAGCCACCATCATTAGAAAAGAGGGAGAAATAAAGGAAATAAGAATAAGTAAAGAATAACTTAAATTATCACTGTTTGCAGATGACATAATACTTTACTTGGAAGACCCAAAAAATTCCACCAAGAAACTGGAAGAACTGAGAGGGAAATTCAGTAACATAGCAGCATACAAAATCAGTACTCAAAAGTCCTCTACACAGATAAGAAGCACACTGAAAGGGAAACAATAGAAGCAATACATTTTACAGTAGCACCATGAAAAATGAAATACCTTGGGACTCACTTAATCAAGGAAGTCAAAGATCTTTTCATGCAAAATTACAATACCCTAAGAAAAGTTATTTTCTGAAATCCTCTATAATTAGAGATTATAGAGCATTTCGGAAAATGGAAAGACATTCCACGCTCCTGGATTGGAAGAACCAACATCGGGAAGATGGCCATACTCCCAAAGTTGCTATAGAGATCTAATGCAATCTCTATCAAACTGCCACCACCTTACCACCCAGACATAAGGAAATCATTCCTAAAATTTATTTGGAACCAGAAAAGACCTAGAATAGCAAAGGCAATCTTGGACAATAAAGACAAGGCAGGAGGCAGCACAATTCCTGACTTGAAATTATACTATAAAGCCACTGTGATAAAATCAACATGGTATTGACAACAAAATAGACCTGAGGATCAATGGAATAGAGTAGAAGTTGCAGAAGCATCTGTGAACACACTCAGCCATCTGATCTTCGACAAAGGGGCCAATCATACTTACTGGAAGAAAGATAGCCTCTTTAACACATGGTGCACCAAAACTTGGCTTTCTACATAACGAAAACTGAAACTTCATCCAACTCTACCACCATGCACTAAGTTAAAGTCAAAATGGATTAAAGATCTAAACATTAGAACAGAAACACTCAATCTCCTGGAAGAGAAAATAGGAGGAACTCTTAAAGACATAGGGGTAGGTAAAGAGTTCATGAACAAACATATATTCGCACAGGAAGCACTTGAAAGAATCAACAACTGGGATTAGCTCTTCCTGAGGAGCTTCTGCACGTCAAAAGGAATTATCAACAGAGTGAAAAGACAACCCACAAATTTTGAAATAATCCTAACTGATACACAATCAGACAATGGTCCACTCCCTAGAATATATAAAGAACTAACATATAACAGGGCCCTTAAATTTAAAGACTCAATTCAGAAATGGGTATCGGAGATAAATACATACTTCTCAGAGGACGAAATTAAAGAAGCAAGTAAATATATGAAAAAATGCTCCACATTGTTAGCCATTCATGAAATGCAAATAAAAGCAACATTGAGATACCATGTCACTCCAGAAAGAATGACTATCATAAGGAAATCAACCAACAACAAATTTTGGAGAGGGTGTTGGGCAAAGGGAATGTATCTCCATTGCTGGTACAAATGTAGACTGGTACAATCATTGTGGAGGTCAGTGTGGAGACTCCTCAAAAGAGTAGGACTAGAAATCTCATTCACGCCGGCTATCCCCCTACTGGGAATTTTCCCAGAGGAACTGAAAACATTCTATCATAGTGATATATGTGTACCTATGTTTATAGCAGCACAATTGGTGATAGCAAAATCTTAGAAACAACCAAGATGTCCATCACATGAGGAATGGTTGAAAAAGATGTGGTATTTCTATATAATGGAGTATTACTCAGCTATTAAGAATGATAAGCTTGAAGCATTTATACTGAAGTGGATGCCACTTGAACATATACTCATAAGTGAAATAAACCAGACACACATGTGTAAATATCGTCTAGTCTCCCTAGTATAAGAAGCGAAAAGCAGAAATATAAAAGGAAATGTACAACAACAACTAAAATCAATTGAATCAGATAAGGCAAAGCGAATGGCATATGCTGCAGAATACTAATCAGCTTTTCTTCTGGATGGTTAACAACCTAAATTCGCAGATAAAAATTAGAGAAATATAAGAGCCACATGGCCAGCCAACATTTTGGCCCTAGCCTTTCAAGGTCAGCAAACACTCAGGACATAGGAGAACCTGCACTGCAACATCATGAAACTCAGTTGTGCCCCAAATTTCCTGATCAAGGAGATCATGGAGCCATAGAGGAAAGAGATTGAAGTTCTATAGTGTGCCTTGGGAGAGTCACATGGAGAGAAAACTTTCTCTCAGGCTCTCACAGAGAGCAAACTGATCAAGCATTGGGCATGACTCATCCACATGGATGACACAAATATAGGGTCTACAGAATAAGGTACAGGATTACAAGATAAACCCTGAGAGGACTTCACTGCCCTCATAAGAAACAAAAACTACATGTTTTGGTATATAGGTCTTGTTCTATGTAAGTCTTAACCATCCAGCAGAAAAGTATAAAAGTGAGCTGTACACCACGGGACCATAATAATAAGTTGAGTTGTAAATGGCTGTAGTCAACAACTTCTTCAGATAACTCACTATTATTGTGGAATGATGGACTGTGTTGGATTGTGTCATCGAGTTCAGGCACCTAAATTAGTTGAATGACAATGGAGTGCCCATCTTTGACAGGTATAGACAAAGGAAGTTGTATAGAAAGGATGAATCATGATGTGTGTGTGTGGACAGTACAGTTGGGATAGGTAACGCCGTGCTTCTTCATAATTCTATGAGAGGCAAGATTTGCACTAATGGTGGTTGCACAGGATATTATGTTGGCTTCTAGTGCTTTAGACAACCACTAGGAAAATAACAAGGTAGAAAGTATTAATTATTGAATCTTTGATGTAATTTTTGTATAAAAAAATAAGATACGTAAACAGCTACATTCTCTTAATTTACTGATAAGAGATACGTGCTGTAATAATGTCTGTAAATATAATATGTCGGCATCTAGTACTATGGTCATCCACTAGGTAAATAATTATTGAATTTTTGATATAATTCAGGTATAAAAAGATAAGATAAGTAAGCAGCTACACTCATAATTCACTGATAAGAGATATCTGCTAAAATAATATCTGTAAATATAATATCATGTATGCACCTTATACAATACCAAAGCGTTATAAAAACAGTTTGCAATGTATTAATTCATCGAATCTGTATGGTTAAGGTGTCTTGAAACTGTGTGATTGACGTTTGTATTTCAATAAAATAAAAATAAATAAATAAATAAAATGAGAACATTAAATAAATAATAATAATAATAATATCATGTATGCACCTTGTGTGATACCAAACATTATGAAAACAGTTTGCAATGTATTAATTTATCAAATCCATCTTGTCAAAGTATCTTAAAACTGTCTCATTGATATTTGTACTTCAATAAAGTAAAAATTAAAAAAAATATAAGAACAGAATGAAGGGCACTCCAAGCATGAACCTACTATTACAAATTGCCATCTTCAGTGCAGTTGCTTAGTACATAGGTATCAGCATATATAGTTAGTAAGGGTGAAATCCTTCCAAATTAATTGCTAGATTCAAAAATCTTCTGAAGTTTCTCAGGATGATTGCCTGATCCATCTTGTACATGTAACTGTATGGCTTTGCCTCTGTCGAATTCTTAGCTCTTTTCCTTGTTCTCTTTTCATTGTCTAGTCTACAAGTTCATGCTTTCATTCTAATTGCGCTATGCCTTTCTATTTGTAATCTTTCTTCTGAGTCCTTATACTATTATACTAGATCCTCAGGTCTATTTCCTTGCCAGACCTATGTTGATTTTATCACAGTACCCTTGTAGTAAAATTTCAGGTAATGGATTGTAATGCCTCCGGCCTTGTCTTTGTTGCCCAGTATTGTCTTTGTTATTTGAGGTCTTTTCAACTATACAATATTTGCACATGTGGGTCTGGTTTATTTCACTTATGAGTATATCTTCAAGTGGCATCCACTTAAATATGACCACTTCGAGTTTATTATTCTTTATCGCTGAGTAATGCTCCATTGTATAAAATACATCTTTTTTATCCATTCGTCAGGTGATGGGTGTCTTGGTTATTTCTAAGATTTGAATATCTCAAATTATGTTGCTGTAAACATAGCTACATGTATATCATGATCATATTGTGTTTTCAGTTCCTCCAGGAAAATTCCCAGGAGAAGGATAGCTAATTTGAATGGGATTTCCAGTTCTAGTTTTTTTACGGAGTCTCCACATTGATTTCCATAATGGTTGCACCAGTCTACATTCCCACCAACAGTGGAGAAGGGTTTGTTTCTCCCCATAGCCTCTGCAACATTTGTTGTTGGCTGATTTCTTTATGATAGCCATTCTTTCTGGGGTGAGATGATATCTCAGTGTTGTTTTAATTTGTTTTCCATGGATGACTAGTGATGTGGAGCATTTTTCATATATTTATTCAATTCTTTAATTTTATCCTTTGAGAAGTGTTTGTTCATCTCAGATGCCCATTTCTAGATTGGGTCTTTAAATTTTGGGGTCCTAATGTGTTTTAGTTCTTTATAAATTCTAGAGAGCAGACCTTTGTGAGAATACTTAGTTGTCAAGATTTTTTTTTCCTGTTTTGTGGGTTGTCTTTTCACTTTGTTGGTAATTTCTTTCGAAGTTCAAAAATTTCTCAAAAAGAGGAGGTCCCAGTCATTAATTCTTTCAAGTGTTACCCGCGGAATTTCATTTTTGTTCATGAACACTTTGCCCACTTTGTCTTCAGGAGTTCCTCCTCCTTACTCTTCTAGGATATTGAGTGTTTCTGTTTTAATGTTTAGATCTTTAATCCATACTGACTTTATCTTAGTTCATGCTGATAGAACTTGGTCAAGTTTTAGTTTTCAGCATGTAGAGAAACAGTTTCTCCAGCACCATTTGTTAAAGAGGCTGTGTTTCTTCCAGTAAGCTTGTTTGGCCCCTTTGTCAAAGATCAGGTGGCTGATTGTGTTCATAGAGGCTTCAGTGACTTCTAATCTATTCCACTGATACTCAGGTCTATTTTCTTGCCAGTACCATGCTGATTTATCACAGTAACCTTCTAGTATAATTTCAGGTCATGGATTGTAATGCCTCATTCATTGTCTTTGTTACCCAGTATCGCCTTTGCTATTCTAGGTCTTTTCTGGTTCCAAGTATATTTGAGGAATAATTTCTCTAGGTCTGTGAGATATGCTGGTGGTAGTTTCACAGGGATTGCATCAAATCTGCACAGCAATTTTTGGAACATGGACACTTTCACAATGTTTGTTCTTCCTATCCAGGAGCGGGAAATATCTTTCCATTTTCTGAAATCCTGTATACTAACTCTTTTAAGTACACTGTAGTTTTCCTTGAAAATATATTTGACTTCTTTAATTACATTAATTCCAAAGTATTTCATTTTCCTTGGTGCTACAGCAAAAGGTATTGTTTTTATAATTTCCCTCTCAATGTTTTTGTTTTCTGTGTAGAGGAATGCTATTAATTGTTGGGTACTGATCTTGAATCCTGCTATGCTACTGAATTTGTGTATTAGTTCTAGTAGGTTCTTGGTGGAGTGTTTTGTATCTTTCAAGTAAAGTATCATGTCATCTGCAAATAATGTTAATTTAACTTGTTCTTTACCTATTCTTATTCCTTTTATTTCTCCATGTTCTCTAATAGCTCTAGCTAAGGATTCCAGAGCTACATTGAATAGAAGGGGTGATAGAGGACATCCTTGTCTTGTACCAGATATAAGTGTAAAAGATTTCCATTTTTCCCCATTGAGAAATACATCAGGCATTGAGTTTTCATAAATGCCTTCTATCAGATTGAAGTAGAGGCCTTCTATTCCAATTTTTGGTTGGACTTTGAACATGAATGAGCGCTGGATTTTGTCAAAAGCCTTTTCTGCATCAGTTGAGATGATCATGTGGTTTTTAGTTTTCGCTCTATTTATATAGTGTATTAATTTTATAGATTTTCAAATATTGAACCATCCTTGCATCCCTGGGATGAATCCTACCTGGTCCCAGTGTATGACCTTCTTGATGATTTGCTATATTCTTTTTGCTATGATTTTATTGAGGATTTTTGCATCTATGTTCATGAGGGAGATTGGCCAGTAGTTCTCTTTTTCAGTTGTGTCTTCCCCAGGTTTTTGTAACTGTATAATACTTGCCTCCATTAATGATTTTGGGAGGACTAATTCCTTTTCAACTTCCTTGAGAATTTGGGGAGTATAGGGCATATATTTTTTGTAAATTTCTTGTAGAATTCAGCTGTGAGACCATCAGAACCTGGACTTTTCTTTGTCATAGGGTTTTTATTATATCTTGTATTTCTTTGGCTGTTATTGGGCTATTGAGACTGGTTATATATTTTTGATTCAGTTTTGGTAATTTATACTTTTTTATGAATCTGTCCATTTCATCTGTGTCTTCCATTCTGTGAGAGTAAAGATTCTCCAAGTAGCTCTTGATAATCTTCTCAATTTCCACTGGGTCTGTGGTGATTACACCTTTTTCATTCCTTATTGCTTGTATTTTGAATTTTTTCTTTCCTCTTTTTGATGAGGTTAGCTCAGAGCTTATTGATTTTATTGAATCTTTCAAAGAACCTACTTCTTGATTCGTGAATTCTTTGAACTTTTTTCTTCATCTCAATTTAATTCACTTGTGTTCCAATCTTTATTTGTTCCCATCTTTGGGCTCTGGATCTGGTTTGCTCTTCCTTTTCTAGGTGTTGGAGGTGCACTATTAAGGTGTTTGTTTGTTTCCGTTCTGTTATCCTAATGTGTGAATTCACAGCTATAAATTTCCCTCTCCAAACTGCTTTTATCGCATCCCAAAGTTCCGATAATTTGTGATTGAATTTTCATTGAATTGTAGATAGTGTTGAAAATGTTGTTTAACTTCATCTGTGACCCATTGATTGCTTAGTATGGTGTTGTTTAATTTCCAGGTATTTAGGGAGTTTTCTGGGTTCTTTTGTTGTTCATTTCAGTTTCATTGCACTGTGGGATAATATCTGTTTTCTTGCATATACTTAAGCATGACCTATGGACCAGTATGTGATTTATTTAAGAAAATGACCCATGTGCAGCTGAAAAATAGTGTATTCAGCTGAGTTTGGGTGGAACACTCTGTATATGTCCTCTAAGTTCATTTGTTTCAAGCTCTTGTTCAGTTCTGCTGCTTCTTTGCTAATTTTTTTCTTGTTGACTTATCTTTTTGGAATACGGGAATGTTGAGGTCTCCTGTTAAGATTGTGGACTTGGATATCAGATTTTTCATGTCCACTAAGATTCGTTTTATATACTTGAGTGCTCCCGTGTTTGGTGAATACAAATTTATAAGTGTTACCTCTTCTCTTGAGTTTTTCCCCTAACCAGTATATAGTGGCCTTCGTTATTTCATATGATTGTTTGTGGATTAATGTTGACACTGTCTGAGAATGGGATTACTACACCTGCTTTTGCTGATGTGCTGGGGCATGTACTATTGTTTTCCATCACTGGACTCTCAGCCTATGAATTTCTTTATGGGTTAAGTGTATTTCTTGTATGCTGTTAGATTTTGTTTCCTAATCCACTGTGCCAGGCTATCTCTCTTAGTTAGTGTATTGAGTCATTGATGGTCATAATTGAGATGTATTGACTTTATCTGCTGTTGTTTACTCCTTTTTCCCCTGTGTTTAATTGTTTGCCCTGTTTAGTGGTTTGCTTCTGTTCCTGTTCATGGAGTTTTGATCATTTTGGTCCCTCTCTAGAACATCTTTCAGTAGCCTGTGAAGAGATGGCTTTGTCATCATGAAATGCTTTAGTTCTTTGTCATGGAAGTATTTCACTTCTCCATCAGACTTGAAAGAGAGTTTTGCAGGAATTTGTTTTCATGAAAAACTTGAAATACTCTGCTCCATGCTCTTCTTGCCTTCACTATTTATGAAGAGAAGTTGGCCATAATTCTGATGGCTTTTCCTATAAATGTGATCTGCTTCTTTTCTCCAGCAGCTTTCAGTATATTATTCTTGTGCTGTATTTTTTGGATCTCATTGTGTTTTTAATTGGGTTGAGGTTACTTAGCGTTCTATATGCTTTGGTTACCTGGACGTCAGGTTGTTTCCTCATATTTGGGAAGTTTTCTGCTATTACTTCTGTCCATATTTTTAATGTAATTTTTATTGACTCTTTCTTTCTCATTGCTGCCTATCAGTCTCACATGTATCATCTTTGCATCATCTTGCAAGTGATGAATAATTCTTTCTTGCACCCTGGTTGTTTTTAAGAGATCTTGTCTTAGCTTTTCACTAGCTGTGACAGCATCTTGAAGATCTGACACTGTCTTTACTTTCACTCAAATAGTTTTGCAAGCTTATGATTGAGATTTTAAGTTCCTCTGTATCTCTTTGAATCTGCTTCATGCGATTTACTTATTTCCTGTATCGCTCATTTAAGGAATCCGTCATTTTTCTAATCTTCTCTATTTGTCATCAATGTCTTCTTTAAAAGCATTTATTAATTCTTTTACTGCAGAGCTTTTCTTAGATTGGGTTTCCTCCACATGATTCAATATTTGATTCTTTACTTCAGATGTTATGAATTTAGATTTTTCTTTTTTTATTTCACCAATAAATTTTGCTCTGAGTTTCTCTATACCTTTCTTCTATTGCTTATTTACTTCCGATGCTATTAATTCATATATTTCAACTGAGCTAGTGGCCTCTTCACCTGTTCTGGGTGGTCATTGGGTTTCCTCCACGTGTTTCTACATTTGATTCCTTAGTTCAGATGCTATTAACTCAGATATTTCTTTTCTTATTTCTGATTTGAGTTCCTCTATACCTTTCTGCAGTTGTTTCTTTATTTCAGACGCTATTTATTCATTGATTTCGGCTGTGTGGTTATCAATTTGTTCTGTGCTAGTGTCCTCTGCACTTGTTATGGGTGAGCTTGGGATCTGAGATTGCATTTTGCTCTTTCTCGTTGTCATTTTGTACAGCACTGTCTTCTGACCTTTGTTGGAGAGCTTTGGTGTAGTTATAACCTTAGCTCTTACTGAAATTCAGGTGTAGATCTAAAAAGTTTGAATTTATCCAGTTGTGCCTGGCCTGGGTCTGACTACTATGCTCAGCTCCTTTCTGCTGCAGCCTTTTGGAGTGAACCTGCTGTGCTCCTCTGGCAAGATGTTCTGCTCCTGGCCTAGCTGGGTAGTTCTGTCCCCTACTCTCTGTGGAAGGACTATAGCTGCAGAGTTTCACCCTAGGCCTGTGTGGCAGGCCTGTGCGGCATCTGAAGGGGACAAGGGGGCTCGCCAGGGGAAGCTCTCTCACACACTCCCTGGACCTGGGCTAGGGCTGGATCTGGGGATCTGGATAACATGGCAGAAGTTCTCATTCACTCTGCAGTGGGTGGGCAGCGGAGTAGGGGGGGTGCAAGGGCATATAATGGGGTCTCACTCATGTGACGTGCCTGGGTTTGGACCAGACAGTCAATAATTTTTTTTTAATTCTCTGTATTGGAACAAAGGGAAGCTGAGGTTTTTCTTGCCTTTTGCCAGAGGTAGAATTTGAGGGGGATGTATATATACACCCAAGAAGCTGATGGGGGCCTTCCCTGAGGTGGTAGGACAGGTGAAAGAAAATTACACCCTGGGCTAAGTTGGAGAAGAAGTGGGGAGGTGGTCTCTGAGAAAAGAAGCTATTGTTTTAAAGGTTTCAGCCATATTATATCACCACCATAATAATTCAACAGTTCATACAGGGCTATAAACTATCAGAGCAGAGCCCACCTCAAAAAACAAGATATGCTTTCTCATTCCAGTATGTGAGCAGAAGTTCTGCTTCCAGAATTATTGCCTGAGTCAAATCTCAGTGCCTCTGTTTACCTGTCATGTGACCAAGGGACGATGTTCACCACTATGTAATGCTCCCATAACCCATCAAAAAGAAGTATATTGTTTTTCACTACATAAAGTGGATTCATTAAAATAATTTGGGAATTTGGGGATGCTGTTAACAAAGTTGTTATTATTATTGTTGTTCTGGTGATTAATATTAACACTACTACTGGATTTGTAATTTTAGTTGTCTTCTGTGATAGCCCTAATAAAAGTACCTCCAATTCTTTCTTAATCAAACAACTTTGAACAATTAAAGGAACTATGAAAATTCATAAAACACTTAGGACTTTGGATGGCAGAGCTCCATGTTTATTTCTGGTATACGGATAAATTTTGCACCACTTCTACAATAGATGGACCAGATTTGAAATCTGCTGATGTTCCAGTGGAGGCTGGGGAGTGCAGCTCATCCCTGTGGAAGGTGATGGGTTTGGAGTACTGCGGACAGGCCTCGTCCTGGCTTGGGAGCAGCAGATATCAAACCCTTGGAGCCAGACCAGTGTACAGATGAGTTGCTCGAGGCTCCACCTAAAAAGGTAAATTATTCAGACAGAAATACAAGCAAGTTCCTCAGTATGTGTCACCACGCTAATAGAGGAACATCAGACCCATGCAAACAAATACCATACAGAATAAATTAAAGCTCAAGTCCAAATTCACTGGGAAATGTGGATATTGAACATATTCCAATTATACATGAAAAATTATCCACCCCATGAAGGAGTATTGATCCCATTATGCTAGGAAATCAATTAAAAGAATTTTATATTTGAAGAGATCCAATATAAAACCTACATATACTACAATTACTAAAGGAGTGTTCAATATGTTTTAAAACTGTTTAGTACTTTTGAAGATCAATAAACTACAAATAGAACAATACTTTCATAATATGTTTAGTAAAGTATTAAGACAGCAGTTCTTAGATGTAATTTTGAAATGTTAAAAAAATACTCAGAATAAAATTAAGAGTAAGGCTACTATTGTCATTATTTTATAATATTTTGGTTGCAATGATAAGAATATATTAATAAAATCAAGCAACATTGCTCACTGCTGAAAACCTAAAACAACATTTCCAAACAAAATCAGAGAATCAAAGAAAACTGAACAAAGTTGACAAAAAGGCTTCATTAGCCAATGCCCCAGAAATCTAAGAAAACTTAGTGAGTACGAATATGGCTTAAGGCACTTCAATACACAGAATATTGGGGCATAACCTCGTTAGGAAAAGACAATTATATTATGAAAAATAAAATAGTTCTGAAAAACTATTGTTTGTGAAAGGCTACCTCCTCAGATATAATGTGCATACTTTCATGTATCCATTTTCTCATCAAATCTGTAGTGCTAATGGAATTCTAATCTTAACTGATATGGGATTTTCTTTGACCTTCAGAAATCTGACTCAAAGCACTGAGAAATGTGCTTGTACCCGCAGCTCAGACATTTTATGTTAGTAATTTTCAAGTGAACTAGTTATATTTGATTGTTACAGAAATACCATACAAAAAATAATAGGTACATTTTCAAATGTGTCATTATGTCAAAGTTAGCATGTCAAAATTCGTAGTTACTGTTTTTCAGTAGCTGTACAAATAAGCACTATCTCAGTTACTTTCCTCTTGTTGCTGGGTAAAATACCCAACACCCAAAATGAAGCAAGGAAAGGTCTATTGAACTCACAGTTTGTGGAGGTTTCAGTCCCTATTCTGCTGGCTCCAAGGCAGACTTGCACATAGCAGAGGGCAATGGTTCATCATGTGCAAAACAGTGAGAGCAAAGGGAGGGGCAGCAGCTCGTGCAGCTATCCAGCCTCATTCTCCTCATCACCTTGTAATGCAGATTATCTGCCCCAGGGTGGGTGCAGCACCCACAATAATCAATCATAAACTCCAAAAGCCACCTCTCAACTGCATGAGGCTTTGGGGATACAACTACATGCAAACCATAACAAGTACCTTCTGAAAAGTTATACTCTTGTTTTTAATAAATTTGAGACAATTTTTCTCATTAACATCAGTTTGGAGTTTCAAAAACATGCTCTCACATTAAACTGTAGAAATGGAGAGAGAAGTAGTCTCAAAATACACAAATACTCAAGAAGTCAATGAGGCATTCTAACAAGAGTACTTTCCTTAAAACTTACCCAGGCCTGACCAAATATCTCAGTTGGTTAAAGTATCTGCAAGCAAGCACAGGGGCTGGGATTCGATCCCTGGGCCAGTCACTGGATCAGTCATGCTCGGCGCACTGAGATGGCGATCGAGACTGGGTGTGGTGGTATGTGCCTGTAATCCCAGCTCTTGGGAAGCTGTGAATAAACGGATCACTATGAGTCCGATCTAGTAGTGAGACCCTGAACACTGTCTAGACCCGTCCCTAAAATATGAAATAAAAATTACCCACCACAAAGGTCAAGCACACATTGAAAACATCATTTTAGCAGGAAGAGAATTTTGGCACAAGCCAGGGATCAGTGCCTAGACATTGCTCAGACATGACCAATCACCAGAAAATCCATAAAATAATGCTAATAGTCTTTTAAGTTGTCAATTAAAATGAAAACACCTTCTTCTTCTGTGTCTTTCAAATGTCTGACCTTTCCCCAGATACCGCATACATATGACATGACTCCAGTGATGAAGTCTTCAGGTGACAGAAATGTGTTGACTTCATTACAGTTGATAGGATCATCACTGCCTCTGTGCTCAGCTGTGGACCAAAGGATTGTTAGCAGAGCCAGGCTGTGCTGGGAGCACAGAGTGACTTCCCACTGATGTCTTTTAATAAAGGAGATTGGGAACAAAGGCATTGCACATGCTTAAGTAATAAGCTGAGGACAGGTGCTGGCTTA
>PVKA01009903.1:27311-53188 GCA_004027165.1 Ctenomys sociabilis
AAAAAAAAAAAAAAAAAAAAAAAAAAAAAAAAAAAAAAAAAAAAAAAAAAAAAAAAAAAAAAAAAAAAAAAAAAAAAAAAAAAAAAAAAAAAAAAAAAAAAAAAAAAAAAAAAAAAAAAAAAAAAAAAAAAAAAAAAAAAAAACAGAGCTAAGTTTTGAAGTTAGAGAGAAGAAGAAAACCAAGACATGTGAGCTTACACGCTTTTGCACAGGTGCCCACAATCTACAAAATAAACACGATGATTAGAAATAACTATCTCACATAAACATGCTAAAGGACCTGACACGTAAGTTGAAGCAGTGCTGCAATTAATTCTGCCTGCACATCAAAGTGAGGAAACAGAAAGCCATGGGCTGAATCTTTTCCCTTCACTGCTTTCAAGCTCACATTAGTGTGTAGCTGATGCAGCTTTCTGACATCTGAGAACAACTTACTCTTCTCAGGAAGATTTATATGAGTTGAAATGATGTGATCCTGTTTCATTACTTGTGCCTAATGCCCTTGAGCTTCTACCAAATAATAGATTCACATGGAAAGCCAGAATCGGGCTCTATCACCAAAGCTCACATGGCTGCAGGGATGTTGTGATTTTGTTTTTTCTGGCATTTAAAACACTTATCTCTAAACAGCCTCTCTGTGGGCCCTAATTACTCAGGAGAGGACCTAGCACTGGCTCGTGATGTCCACAGTGGCCAGGCGTGACAAGAACCTTGGCTTGCTACAGGCTGACTTCCAGCCAGCACCATGCCTTTCCTTTTCTGTGGGCTGATTCTTTTAATTGCCATTGGCTACTCCTGATTTTTAAGTACTTTGTCCTCTATGAAGACATTATTAACTGAGAAACCCGAACATCTTTGATGCAATAACTTAAATCAACTTGAAGTTAACAGGAAAACCACTGGCCCAAGGTAGTACAACTATACATCCCTCACAGGAAATACACAAGCTATTTTCCTCAAAGTGCTTCAGAGAAAGATACCACTCCCCTTTTCAGGTAGCCTGTTTTCAGTATTTCATGTCCTAAGAAATGCTGGTGTTTGATGTAATGCCCAGAGGTGAAGAATAGAACTTCACCCTGCCTCCCAAAACACTGATCTCAGAACTCAACACCATGAACTATTTTTCTCATTCATTTCATCACTGACTTTACATCAAGATTCTGAGTTGATTTAAAAAATGGCCCTTATTCAGTATCCATCTTATGCTCCTTAATATTGAAATTGAATCATTCATCAAGTTAACAATTTTATAATAATGAGACTTTCAGACTGAAAACTATGCATCTACTGTAGTTCCATTACAGGTACAATTTAACAAATAATGAGAATTTTAGATGATGGAGAATTCTGATCCAGCCCAGCCAGAGGTTAAGGAGAAATATACATATCACCCAGGAGATATTCCTCACTATCTCTAGCCTTAGCTTGTGTCTCTAATGAGGAAACATCAGAAAGGTGCTACTCCTGAAAAGAAGGTAATTCTAAAGCATAGTACATTAGATTCCAATAAGAAGAGTAACCTAGACCCCTTACATGCACCTTGCACTGTAGGGTTCATGCTCCTATGAGAATCCAATACCCTGTTGATCAGATAGGAGATGGAGCTCAGGTATGAATTCTAGGGACTACAAATACAGATGAAACTGATTTCTGGTCTGCAGCTTTTCTCCTGCTATGCTGCCAGGTTCCTAACAAAACAGAACTGATAGTGGTCTGTGGTCCAGGTGCTCCATGAAGAAATAGACTCTCATAATATTGGTCCCTGGTGCAGCAGTGGTGGGAGACTGCTGGGAAGAAGTCAAGTTTATAGCACACAGTTACTTACAAGGTTGAGAACGCAGTACATTACTTTCATACAACTTCTGTTTTTAAAATGTCATGGACTTCAATGCTCAACTATCAGAAACATATTGGCTCCCAGTTCAGAGGCTGGACTAAGGACAGGATGTCTGCAAGGTTGGCCTCCTTCGAGGCTTCTCTCCAGGCACTGAAAAGGCCTCTTTTCCCTAGGTCTTTCCTCTGCATAACTGTGTCCCAGTCTCTTCTTCTTAGAGACATCCTGAGATAGACCCCATCCTAAAGACCTTGTCTTAAATTTTATGTTTCTCTGAAGGCAGGATTTCCTCTATAGTCCCAGTGTGAGGGCTGGAGGTTAGAATCTCAACCAGGACACAATCTGCACAGAAAGCATCACTCCTGCACCACTGACCACAGGAACAATGGGTCTGCTCTATGCATCAGATGCAGATGATACCACTGGCTAGTGAGTCCTTGGAAAAGAGAAAGGAGAAAAGCCTGTCCTGTCTCCTCCTGAGTGAGTCTGTGCAGCATGCCACTCCTACTAAAGGTGCCTTTTTCTTGGCATTGTGGTCAACACATACACACACACAGAGTGCTTGTAATGGCATCCAGCCATTGCACTCCTAAACTCTTCTTTTGAAGAAATCCCTTCTCTTTATATGTCTGGCACCAAGATGGATGGCAGCTTTTCCAGCTCAAATGAGGTTGAGTAACTCTGTTACAGGAGTTACAGAAAACTGTTACAGAAAACTGCTTTTCTGGAAAGAAAAATGGAATGTGAGGGGTGACATGGGGTGTTTCAAAAGTCCTCCATATCTTCTATCTTATTACAGGTGTATATAGTGTGTGGGGGATTGGTCTGGACAATAACATAGGGCAAAAGATGCCTGTTTCTCTGGGAATCAAGGGACCAATAATAATAGGCTGAGGTGAGCTTGTGCAAAGCAAGAAGCTAGAAATTATAATCAATGGTCATTTGACAAATACTAACTTTAAAGCATCACTCTCTGTGCAGTAATGCTAATATTCTTATGAAGTTGGTTCTCCATATGTTGGAAACGTTCCTCCAATTCTCAGAGCAGTTTTTCTATCTATGCATGTGCCTATTCCTGTCTGTTTATGAAACGGTACTTTTCATGATTAGCCCGGGCTTTTTACACAGAACCTCATCCCTAGGTTTTTAATTTTTTTTCTTGTGAGACAGGATCTCTCTAAGTGGCCCAATTGCCCAGGCAAGGCACAAACTTATGATCCTTTTGCCTCAGCCTCCCAGTGTAGTATTTTAAAATATTGCTAAACTTTTCCCATATCAAATCTGCAAGTCAGAATTATAGTTCCTCTCCTTCCTTGCAGTCATATTTTTTTGATTTGGTGCAGGGCCTCACCACACAGCTTGGACTCTCAGTGATCCTCTGTCTCAGCCTTCCTAGTGCTGGGACTACAGGCATGCGCCATCACGTCCGGCTTCAGGCCCAGCACAGCATGCAGTATGAGGGATGGAACTTGGGTACTTGTGCTTGCCAGGCAGGTGCTTAGACCACCAAGCTGTCTCCACAGCCTTCCTTACAATCATATTGATACTATTTATAATCACCATAAAACTATGGAGAACTTTATTTTAGAATTGATTATAATGCAATCGTATGTACTATCTCTGATTTGTGGGGGTAAAACTGGCTTATGTAGCAGAAAGAATGAAATTTAGTGCTAGGGATGCAATTCAATGATAGGATATTTCTATAGCATCTGTGAGGCCCGAGGCGATTCCCCAAGCAGCATAATTTTTTCCTATGCATTGTTGTATGGTACCCTGTTTCTGTCTTGTTTTCTATTTGTGTTCCTATTTTTACTCTTCAAAATAAAATAAAATACATTTTTTCAAAAGATAAAGAAAATAGAAAAAGTTAAGGTTTCTTGAAAGCAAGTGCTAATAATCAATCATTTATCTAATCTTGCAAAACAATTTCCGTTAATCTGAGCAATAGATCTGATGATAAAAATTGATGATGCAACAACCATTGTTAAGTAGCTATTCTTGTTTTGAAAATCTGTAACATACATACTGCTGTATGCTGTCCTATTTCTTTTTTCTGCTATTTGTTTTTGCTTTGTTTTTATGCTTCAGAATAAAATAACAAAAAGCACAAAACAAAAAAATTAAAAAACAGAAACAAAAAGCACAAAAAAGAGGCAAAATAAATAGGTTGTGTCATTTCTTGAGGTTAGGCATTTGCAAGGTTGTATCTCTCTCTATTCTCTTTCCTTTAACTCTTTTTTTTTTTTTTTTTGCAAGAACCAGGGTTTGAACTCAGGCCCTTGCCCTTGCCAGGGAAGCACTTATTCTACTGAGCCTTCTCCCTGGCCCCTCCTTTAACTCTTGAAATGAACTTTCTGGTAAAGATCTAATAAAAACATGTCCGTGAAGTGCCACATGTTTTTGAAGCCTTTTCTTGTTTGGGTCTAAACAATCTACACTCATTCATTAGGCATGCATTTGTTATGCTCTAACTCTCTCAGGCTGATTGCAGCCTTGTCTTATTTTTCTTGCTGCTGAGAAAAAAAAATGCCCAATGCCTGAGGTTAAAGGAGAAGAGCTTTTATTAGCTCACAGATTGTAGAGGTTTCAGTCCACAACTGGCTGGGTGCGTGGCAGAGGAACAGCAGCTTGTGGCAGTGGAAGACAGTAAAAGCAACAAGTAGGGGAGACAAGGCTCCTCATTCCTTGTCAGGCTACCTGCCTAGTGGCAGGTGTAGCACTTACAGCCTGCCGTGCTGTGTATCAATGAGTCCCTGAGGCACACATGGCTATGGGAAGGTGACATCTTCAGAGGTCGTTGAATGTAGAATTTGTGACTGATCCATAGTCTAATGCTAGGAATAAGAGTATGAGTACTGCACTCACTAGGGACAAAAAGAGGCTTGTCTTCTCCTCTCTTGTTGCTTTTCCAGCCTTCCACCACCATGCATTGCTCTGCTATATGAATCCACCCATCCTTGGAGCCAGCTAATTATGGTCTGAAACCTCTATAAAGTATAAGCCAATAAATCTTTCTGCTTTGAACCTTGGACATTGGGTATTTTATCCCAGCAACAAGAAAAGCCAGTAAAATACACCCTTAATCCAAGCATCACAAACTCTAGATTCAGCCACCTCTGTCTCCCCCTATAACTTCCTAAGGCTTTGGCAGGGACATCTAGATGCAAACCACAACAAGCCCTTCTAACAAAGAGCTACTGTTTTAAGACACTAAGTTTGAGCTGCATGTGGTCACACAGTGTTAGCTGCTTGATAAAAATTGGTGATTCTAACAGATGCAGTGGAAAGATAGAATGGTGGTGAAGGGCATGTTCTAGAGGGATGGTAGGAAGGAAGAAGGAGGCAGTGCAGAGGGAGGTACAAGATGGGGAGAGAGAAGAGCCAGGGTGGAGAAAGCTAAAAAGGACAGCATGCAAGGAAGGAGAGAAAAGCACTCAGATGAAAGCCAGAGGTCAGAACAAGAAGACTGGAAAGGGCCTGTTGAATGAGACCTCCCTTACCATTACCTTACAGACACAGGGTAACAGTAAAGCTGACCTTCACTAGTGTCTTGGTTATTTTTCTCTCCTTCCTGAGATAAAATAACCAACACCCAAAATGAAGGATGGAAAGGTCTGTTTAGCTTACTGTTTGGGGAGGTTTCAGTCCATAGTTGGCTGGCTCCAAGACAATGCCACATGGCAGAAGGCAGCAGTTCACGGTGGTGGAAAAGGGAAAAACAGCAAGAGCAAAAAGGGAGGAGCAGTGACAGCAGTTGAGGCAGCAGAGAGAAAGACTCTCTATCTTCCTTATGTTACATTCAGGCCATCTACCTCAGTGTGTGTAGCATTCATAATGATATATGCATGTAGCATGCATAATCCCAGCAGCATTCACACCCATAATCCCAGCGTTGGACCATGAATTAATCACAATCTTTAGAAGTCCACCCCAGTAATTACATGAGGTTGGGGGGCACCTAGACACAAACTATAACAACAGGTCTCCAGAGAATGGCACACATTGCAAATTGCTGCCAGTGCTTGCCATACCATAACTAAGGATAAAACCCTAGGAGACATTTCTCATTAGATAAGGAAGATGCCTCCTGACTAGTCACCAAGATTTCATTAGGGACCATGCCAGTCATGGCAAGAGCACCTTGAGCTTTGATAACATTTGATGAAGCTTCACACTGTGGGACTTTTATAACCCACATGCTCCAAAGACAACAATACAAAACAATCAATAAATACACCTGCAAGGGTGATTGGTGCACTGTTTGAGGTTGATATAACAAAGTACCCAAGGCTGGGTACTATATAAGGAAAAAAGATTTGTTTGGATTCATCATTTTGGAGGCAGAGAAGCCCAAGCTCAAAAAACATATCTGGGGAGGACCTTATGTGCTCCAGTGTGCTGGGTGGCACGAGTCATCGTTTGTAAAACAAATGTTCCCTAGAATCCCATGTGTGCAGAGATGGAGTTTTATGGAAGGTAATTGGATTGCAAAGGCATGGACCTCATCAGCTGATTCACTGGCTGGTATGTGTCTAGCTAAATAAGAAATTATATATCCAGTTGCAGGAAGGCACCATTGGGGTGCAGTCTGGTGGAGGATGCTTTTCTCTAGCTTTTCCCTTTCTCTCTGCTTCCTGGCCTCCATCAGGCCCAGATTTCCTTCACTGTGTCCTCCACCGTGGTGTTGCCATCTTGCCATGGACTTAGAACAAATGGACTGCCATCTATGGAGCTATGACCAAAAATAAATCTTTGCTACTTTAAGTTTCTGTATGTCAGGTGTCTATTACAGCAAAGGAAGATAGTGTGTGTGGAAGAGGACAAGCATGTGGGTGGCCTCCATTAGAACAATCCATTTTTATAGTGACTAATTCAATCTCATGTGACCTAACCCACTCCTGAGAGATGGGCAGTGATCCTTCCCAAGGGTGGTGCCCAGGTACTTAATTACCTGCTAAAGGCTCCACCTCTCAATAATGTCACATTTAGTGATCAAGGACGCAGTATGTGAATCTTTGTCAAATACAGCAATGTAAGCTCCAGTAAGTGCTTTAGATAAAAGGACCAACATATTGTGAGCAGTAACAGGGGCATTTATCAGTGGAGGAAAAAATAAGGGCCACATGACATCAACAGATGATTGTAAACTGGTACACAAAAGACTCATCCTCTCAGCAAGAGTGATGACAGGAATGAGGTAGATCAACCTTTCATAGCCACTGAGTAAAGCCTGACAGGCACCAAGACCACTTATGGCTCCCTCGGAACATGAAAGAACAGGGCTTAGGGAATGTTAGCATTGCTGTCACTCATGTGGACAAGACTTGTCATCCTGCTGGAATGCACCTGGCCATGCAACTGTCCTCGGTCACTTTGCATGCATGGATAAAAAGGCAGTACCTATGGTTACAAGATCAAAATGAAGCACACTTACTCTTTTAGCTTCTACACTGACTTCACACTCTGGAAACAACTAATATTGGGCACAGCTAAGATTTTACTTAGGACTGAGACGTTCAGTTTCATAATATTGGAAACTGATTCCACAGTGATCAAAATTATGAAGCTTATTTGAGTTAAATCACATAAAATATTAAGTTTCTCCAAATCCTTAGTTTTTGTTTGTTTTATTTTGTTTTGTTTGAAACTAGAGTTAATTGGTAGGATTCTCACCCTGACTATATATGCAAATCCTTAGTTTATAATGTTTACCTAAAATACTATATTTGGACCAAAGATTTAGCTCAGTGGTACAGTGCCTACCTGGCAAGCACGAGATCCTTAATTCAATTCCAATACCCTCCCCCCACCAAAGTAGTGTTTTCTATTTAAATAGGAAATATTAATTGATGCAGTGGGTAAGTGAAGAAATCAAGGAGTGAAAACTGAGGTGCACTGATTTCCTTCAATGGAAAGAGCTAGAATGAAATCCAAATCCAGGTAGCATGTGTTGTGCTGCAAGCTTCATCTTTGTTTTGAGTTATACTCATCCCAAGTTTGTGGATTAGAGTTCCCTCCCTCAAATCCTTTCTGCACTAGGATTTGTTACCACTCCCTGGAGTATGTTCTTTTTTATTCACCCATGTTCTTGGCCAAATTCCTGAAGTGACAGCTCCACTGAGAAAAAAACCCAAATCTTGCAAATCTAATTTGATAATGTGAAATAGATCCCAGGAGTTGCAGGCTGGCTCCTTAGGAGCTGTGGTAAGATTTAAGTATTTAAATGTATATGGTGACTACCCTCAAAGCACAGTACAAGGGTATTCATGATGAAGAAACCAAACACAATTATCCTAAAACTATTGACTTTTTTAAGAAGTAGGAACATGCAGATTTCAAAAAGAACAAAGGAAAAATGGACAGAATATATGAAATCCCAGTTCACACATGAAATATTAGACAAGTGGCCAATTGACATACAACTGATATTCACTCTAATAAATAACGAAAACAATGCAAATAAGACTGTTTTTCCATTTTCTCTATCAGATTGCCAGAGATTAAGAAGATTGCTAATATTAAGGGATGACGTGAGAGCTGGAAAGCAAACACTTCCATACATTATTCATAAGGGGAGTAGTTGATGCCAACTTTTTCAGGGAGAATTTGGAAGTAACTCTCACAGACATTTCTACTTCTAGCTGGTCTTGTGGGATGATTTGACCTCAAAGAACTATCTAGGCAGAGATAGCAGATACTTCGAAAACCACCTGGGAGTTCTTGGTTCAAGACACCCCTTGAACTTTTGTATGGTGCAACATTGTAGACCCATGATAACATTCTGAAATATTAGGGCCCAACTCAAGGGTGAAGGGGAGGCAAAATAATCAAGGTTAACTATCTTAGGGATCTATAAAGATGCCACCAATACCCCTATGGTACTCACTGGTCCCAATCACACCATGCACTCACAGCTTCTCCTCACAAATACACACTCGGTGGGGTGCTTTTCTGGCCATTGATGTGGCAGAACTCACTCAGAAGGCCTCAATTTGGAGCTTTATCTTCAGTGTTTAACGAAAGTGGGTGAACAGAAAGAATTTGACCATAAATAGTCTATCTTTATGGACAAAGCCAAGGTGCATCAGCATTTGATGACAGCCTAGAAAAATTCAAAGTCCAGAGGGAAATAAAAGAAGAACATGTTGAATATTCTTCAAATGGAATGAATTGGCCAGCACGTGCTTTGAGGCTCTGAGCTTCTTAGCCAGAAGGGAAATGACTGAGTGATATGAAAAGCAGGTGCAGCGTGGCCACACTGTCACGTTCTTCCAGCTCTTGAAGAAAAATCCTTGAGAAACTGTCATATAGAGGATGCAATTTTGTTCACTTAATTTTCATCTTTCTGATACAAAAGAGGAGACACCGTTTTTTTCATAAGGAACTTGGTGTGGAAAGAAATGCATAGAAAGAGAGTGAAATAGAATTAACATTTTTATGGTTTGAGTCTAGTTGTCCCACACATACCTCATGCAGTCATAGGGCAGCTTCTGGAGATTGTGACTGATTCTTGATCTAATGCTGGGACTGCAGGTATGAGTGCTACCCCCTAGCCCTGGGGTGGAAGACTGTGCATGGTAACACACATCTATAATCCCAGCACTTGGGAGGATGTAAACAGGAGGATCACTATGAGTCTGATCTATGCAGTGAGACTTTGTAGACCCTGTAAACCCTTCCCTAAAACACAAAAAGAAAAAAAATGTAAGGAGGGAAGAGAGGCTAGCTAGCTGCCATAGCTGCTGCTTCTCTTTGCTGTCTTGCTTTTTTTCTGTCACAATGAAGGACCACTCTCTGCCATGTGCCAGTCTTCCTTGGAGCAAGTTGAGAATGAACTGAACCCTCCACTAACTGTGGTCTCAATAAACCTTTCCTTCATTTTGGGTGTCTCAGCCATGAAAGAAGAGGAACTGAGACAAATATAAACATAAGGCAATGGATTTTCATGTCCTTTCACTTTTATGTGCTTAGTTACGTTTCCCATTGCTGAGTCAAAACACCCAACACCCAGGGTTAAAAGGGGAAAAGTTCATTTAAGTCACATTTTATAGAGGTTTCAGTCTATCATTGGCTGGCTTCAAGTCAGGTTGATACAGTAGAGGAGACCCATGAGTCAGCAAAAGCATAAGAGGAAGATAAGACTCTGGCTCTCATATTCTATGAAGGCTACCTGCCCTGCCCTAGGGTGGGCGTACCTCCCAAAACCTTCATTCTACCCAGAACTATGCCAAACCATTAGTGGACTGATTAACTAATCAAACACCCTTAATCCCAGCATCACACACCCTAGCCTCAGCCACTTATGAACAAGCATGAGGCTTTGGAGGAACGTCTGTAGGCACGAACCATAACGCATGCATTAAAGGTGTCACTATTGCCTGTCACAAACCCTCCTGAGGGAGATTTTAGTCATAGAACAAGCAAATGGTATCTTTTTTTGCACCTTACTTTGTCATCCCCCTACTTAGCTAAGGTTTCATTTCCTCAGCACACATTGAATAAAGGTCCTGTGTGTATTTATTTATTTATTTATTTTATTTATGTAAAAACACATGTTTATTGCAGAACTTTAATTAAATGCCTTAACCACCAAAGCAAACTACCCCCAAACTGACAGTGAACTGGTAGTCTGCAAATGCTTCAGGCTAGAGGTTGTTTGTCCTTGATGAATTAACTCACAATGAATTCTCGTGACATTTGAGTCCAAATGAATGAATTGGATTGACATGATTAATAATTTAAAACAAAATATAAACATAAGGGCAACTGGAACACTGGCATTTAGGAGCCAACTACAGGTCAGTGACTGGAAAACTATACATTTAAAAAAAATCTGAGGTAAAAATCTCTGTAGTGAGCAGCCATATGCCTGCTGTCACCTGGAGGCCAAGGCAGGCCTTGTGCTCCTGATGAATGCTGCTAGGAAAAGGATGGATGACATCCACCATGCATCTGTTTCAGAAACAGAATGTTCCCAAAATTGTACATCTCTTTACAAATAAACATTACATATCAGCAAGTACAGAGACCATAAAGATGAACTCTAAAATATGTTGCTTTCACAGGTATTGCTGAACTATATTGGAAGGCACCCATTTTAATCTTGGGGCTTTAAGAACATCTTCTAGACTGGGCGTGGTGGCACATTCCTATAACCCCAGCTCTTGGGAGGCTATAAACAGGCGGATCACTGAGTCTAGTCTAGTAGTGAGACCCTGAACACCCTGTAGACCCTTCTCTAAAATACAAAAAAGGAAAAAAGAAAAGAAAAGAACATCTTCTTTGTTTTAATTGGTTTCATGTTTCCATTTTCATCTTCTTCATAATTGGCAGTCTCCTTGGCAATTTTTTTTTCAATTGTCCCCACTAAGGTTTCACATCTTCTATCCATTTCTTTGTCTGGCATATCGACATACTGTGGCGTCTTCCTCTTCCCCTTCCTCTTTGTTCTTAAAATTCACCTGAAGCATCAGCTTCTCAGCTTCAGGACTGAATCCTCTGAATGACATTCTTCCATAAAGAAGGTCTTCACATACCAAGAAACTCTGTTCTTCTATTATGAAACTCTCTTTCTCTAAGCTCTGGCAAACCCAAGTTTCAATGCTCTTCACTTATGATCTTCTTTTCTTCCTCCTCTAGCTGTTTCTTGGTTTCTGAGTCGAGTCTTCTTTACATGACTTCATGAGTAGCAAGTTCCTGGACAATTTGGTCTTGTGCCACATTGCCATACTGGCTTCAGACAATGGCAGTGTTCCTCCTGTGTGTATTTAAACATCATGCTGGGTACTGGAAACACAAGGACCAAATAGGCTTGGTCATCTCCTTGAGCATACCTTGCTGGGTTTACCAGGCTGCTATACAGGCAAATCAAACCCAACAGGACCTACACAGTCCTGAGTCTGTCTCAGAAATGCTCACCAAGTCATAGAAAGAAACTCTCTTAAAATATACAGTTTTCTTACCACGTTCTTGGATTGATTGGTAGCTAAACTGTGTCACCAATCAAGCAGTCTCTGTCCTGCCTCCCACTCTACCACTTCAAGCCTAGTTATTTGTTAGCCTCATTGTCCAAAAATGAGGGCCACAGTCCTAGGTGTGATGTTCCCACAGAGTTATAGTCAAAAGCAGGAAAACTGATAGGGAGGCCAAGGAGGTGAGAGTGGCTTCATCCTTCAGCTCACTCTGTCTTCAGTGTGGAAATACTTCATGGAAATATGGGAGCAGACTTCTCTCCTTGATGGAAATAAGTTGTTAAATCAATAGCAAGGTCTTACAGATTTTATTTTTTAACTTATAAGTTTGGTTTCTTCTTTTGCTTTTTATTTTAATCACCATAAGCATACACATCAACCTATTTAACCAACATACTTCCCCAAAGTCACTTCCTTGAATCTTCCCTCTCCACTGCTGCTAACTAAGAATCTGTTCCATACTCAGTAAGGTTGGCATCTTCAACATGGCCCCCAGCAACCCACCTCCGGCTCCGGCACTCTGTAAGGGCCATTCCTTTTCATACCAGGGCAGTCTGTGTGACCAGCAGGACAATGCAGAATGATAGAATTGTACTTCTGAGCTATATCACAACAGACACCCTGGCTTCCACTTTGATCTCTCTCACACTTCGCTCAGAGGAAAGCCTGCCTCCATGATGTAGGCTCAATGGCTAGACAGAAAGGTCCCCAGAGCCAGGGACTGTAGTTCCTACAGCAGCCACAGCAGTGTCCTTGGAAGTAGGTTCCACCTGTGCCCATTTCCTTCATCAAAGAGTATTTCTCATCTTTTAAATATCTAAATCAAATGTGTAAGGAACATAAGCAGTCTGCAATCACTGTTTACCTTACATACTTGATCCTTGTGTGCATTGTTGTGTGAGCTCCCAGGTCTCCTTCACAATGCTAATTGCTCAGCACCGTCTCTGCAGGGTCCTCTGAGTTTGAGATTCATCTTCCACTGTAGTGGTTAATTTCCTGTGCTGACTGGACTGGGCGTGGAGCCCAGTTGTTTAGTCAAATGCTAGTCTATATTTTTCAGATGCAATTGACCTTGAAATCAACTGACCCTGAGTGAAGCAGGTTACTTCCCCTACTGTGGGTGGGCTCCCCCAATTCACAGAAAGCTAGAAAATCAAAGATGAGATGATCCTCTAGCATGCAGCAGAGGGGCCCCATCTGAGTTCAGCTTGGGAGGCCTGTCATGTGGAATCACTTGAAATCCAGGCTCCAGGCCAGAGCATCGGCTCTTACCTGCCCTTGGCCTTAGCCTTGGACCTAGCCCTGCCTTTCTCTCCGCCATCCCTCTTGCCCCAGCTTGTCTCAGCTATGCTCACTGGCCCTTTAAGACTCAGCTCAGCCATCACCATGTCCAGGAAGCTTTCTATAACCATGGAGATGGGATATGTCACTCTCTCTGGTGATGTCCCCTCATGTAGCACCTCCCCATTCCACATCATTTGGGCATATAACAATGTCCTTTATGCAGCCTGCCAGAGCAGGAACTTTGTATTAGTCTGTCCATGAGTGAATAAATGAAGAGATGAGTCCTAACATATTATTACTGAGGAGGACAAACAGAATCATCTTAGGCAAAAGTACATTTATAGAATTATCATGTAAATCACTATAGACTAGGATAAATGGTTGGTAATTTAGGGGAAACAAGGATTTTTCTGGGCTTCTGGAAAAGCTTTCTCCCAACTAAATCATTTCATGCACAGCTTTTGCAAAATTGTCTTCTGCTGGTCATAATTACGCGTCTCCCACCCCCCACTGTTTTGAATTACTTTGTGCTAATACTGAGATTGTTCCACAGAGAGTTGGATTTATTTGCTGAAATGTGGTGAGGAGTGGGGGTAAGAGATGCACTTCATATGCAGCCCCATGGCCAGTGCATCTATATTTCTGAGAAATGTATTTTAGTCCTTTTGCTCCATTTCCTTTGTAATTTAATAACTGAAGTACAAAGCTCATGAAAGCTGGGAATGCGTTGGCAGGTCAGGGAGGAAAAGTGCACGTGGTCCAGTTAGGAGAGAAGAGGGAGTTAAACTAACAGGGGAAACTGATCTTTTCTGATCCTCTGGCCGGTGGTTTCTGGCCATTTGTCTGAAGACGAAAGACTAAAAACTAAGCCCTGGTTTGTCTCCATGGAAAGACAAAACAATTAACAAATGGTGAAAAAACAAAAAGCCCCTGGTGCCTCAATTGCAAATGTAATTATTTGCTGAAAATGTGATTCGTGTAAGGCCAGTAGAGCAGCGATTTTCATAAAAGCTAAGGCTCTGCTCACACTGTTCTCTGACTGATAGACTACACATTGAAACGCTTTCTCTCCCCGTGCACACACCCTGCCTACGGCATACCCCAGCGCCTATTACAATGTTGTCCTCGTGTGCACAAATGGCTTTGTGTCAGAAATCAGCTTCCACCCCTGCACCAGAAACAACAGGAACAGGTCCCTAATGAGAAGCTGACTGGTTGTCCTCCCCAGGGTTCGTCATTTTCAGACTTCATTTGAGGCTGCATCTGTAAATCAGTGTTCAGGATAACAACACAGCCTCCCAACTGGACTTTTTCATCAGTGCTTTGAGGAGGCACTGGAGTCTACTTTCATTGAACAGATGCTTCTGATACTATCTAACCATCTGCGGCTGTGAGAAGACATAGAACACAAGCTCTGAAGTCACATAGAGCCCATCTGTGGCCAGCGCTGTGATCCTAGACCAGCTGCTGTGCCTCCCTGACCCCTGGTAATCCACTTGGTGAAAGGAGGTCAGTGAAAAGAGCCCTTTGGTTCCTCTATGTGGAAGTTAGTCACGATGACCTCAAGCATTTGGAATACACTTAAGAGAGGATCAGGAACTGTAGAAAGTGTCTCTTCCAAAATATTTACTTATTTATTTGCTAGATGGTCTCACTATACAACTCATCCTCATAGTGATCCTCCTGTCTCTGCCTCCCCAGTGCTGGGATTACAGGCATGAACCACCACACCCAGTTTTGCTGGCCAGTGAGCACATCCAAAACTGAGCACAGCATGCAGTACCAGGCATGGGATTTGGGTCCTTGTGCTTGCTAGGCAGGCACTCAGACCACCAAGCTATCTCCACAGCCCAGAAAGTGTTTGTAGAACATGGCTACAGAGGCCATTTCTGTTGGTTCATATTTCTTCCTGAATCACCAAACTGAAAGTAGAGAAGACGCTTCAGGTCCTAAAGTCAGGTGGTAAACGTATTCCTTCAAGATTTGTAGAAAGACTGAAGGGATGACCTGGATACACACATGCCGGAGTGTGTATTGGAATAAACAAATTCACTTAAAATGGGGACCCAGAACAGTCAGTCATCATCCAGTGGGAAGGCTGCTATAGATTCTTTCTCCATCTTCAGGACCACCAAGAAAGGATAAAAATTGCTTCTCCACTTACTCAAGATAAGGAAAAAAGTCATTAGGAAGACACTGGGAAAAAATGGGAACATTTTAAAAGGGAGAAATTGGCAGCTACAAGTGCTGCTGCTGCTGCGTGCTGAGTACACAGCACGAGGCTGCTACCAAGCAGACCAGAAGAGTGTCCCCAGGAATGTGGGACAGCTGCAAGCAGACTGTGGCCTGGCCCTTCCCAGAGAGTTCTGAAGAGGCCCAAGGCCATATAGAGAGGAGACCTCCCAGGAAGGCAGCAGACCAGACTGTCCCACCCAGTGGGGCAGGCAAGTGGACTGAAGAATCGCAGCACGCGGCTATGGAACATCTTTGGGAACAGAAGCCAGAGAGGGATAAGACAAGTTCATTAGTTTATATAGAGAGGCTTCTGCGAAGCCACCATACAGTCACAGAGCAGCTCCTGGAGGACTGCTAGCTCTGGTGGTTAGCGCATGCACAGTGCATAGCACCTGTCCTCTGTGACCTCCCTCGTCCTCCAATCTGTGTGCCCACTCCATGCCTGGAGAGGTGGGGGTAAGGAAGGAGAAGGTGAGGTGGATGGTGTTGTTCTAGTTAGGCTTTCAGTATGGAGAGCATATCTCTTCTTCAAAATCTACTAGATCATCAAGGAGCCTTTAGACCTGCATGAAATTTAGAAATGTAAGCAAGAAGGAAAATCTAACATAATAAAACTCTTCACATACTTTAGAGCTCCATTCACATTAAACCAGCCGGCACAGTTAAGTTACTACGGAAGCCCCCAAGCAGAGGGAGACATGCCCACTTTCACATCTCAGTTTCTTTGACTGCCCCCGGTTGGTAAAGGTTCGCCCACACAGCCATGCTCTCTGTGATCGTCGCACTCACTTCAACAAAACAAGCCTAGGACTTGCCCAGTCATTTTTTTTTTCATTGCTGGGACAGTATACCTGGCACTTATAGTTTAAGGAAGTGCAGTTTATTTGGGCTCAGGTTTCTGTCTGCACTTCGTTGGCTCCCTGTCAGCGCAGCGTCGGGGAGGGGAGCTGCTTTGGGCAAGACGGACAGGAAGCAGACAGAGAAGGGAGAAGTGGGTGAAGGAGACTCTCAAGGCCATGCCCACAGCTGCCGACTCTGCCCACAGACGGAAACTTCCCACAGCAAGCCGGTTACACTGGCCCACTGCCTCACAGCCAAGACACCCCTCAAAAGTCCCATTTGCTTTTCTTCATCATTACTGAAACATAGAATCATTAGCTTCCCTAGTGTCTGCCCTCAAATTGTTTTCTGCACAAGCCCCCTGGAAAGTCTAGATTACAGAATTTCTCTGTCAGCAGAAATAGCACCTTCTGTTTACACCTCAGGCTAGGATCATGAATGAATGTTTTTCTAACAGGAGGAGAAGACAACTTCAGGTCTGAAATCAGCTCTAGGTGTGCCTCAAAGTCCTTGTCTTGAAGTTTGGTCCCCAGCCACAGTAACCAAGCCGCTTGTACCTGTGACTGACTATTCTTCGCTTCTTTTCCTTTTGTTACCTGTAGTGTGCATATTGACTTTAGCAAATAAAGATTATTTTTAACCTACCCACCCCAAATAAAGTCTAGACCAAAACAGTGACAAACAATGCAATGGCTCTGAACCTCAGCCCTTCACTCCCCCCAAAATACCCATGTGATCAGAAAGGAAAATTGAAAAACTACATGGACTCAGATCTTCAGCACAACCAGACAATAGAGGGAATGTGGCCTTCCTTTGAGTACTGAAAGGAGAGGAAAAAGAGTGGATTTTAGCAGAGCCTTTGCCCCCTACTTATTGCAGCTAAGCACCCCTGGAGGTGTGGAAAGATGGAGCCAGGGCAAAGATCAGAGGGAGCAGAGAGAGGAGGTGGAGAGAAAGCACAGATGTGCACTAACAAGAACAACCACTTAAAAAAAAAAAAAAATGTCCAGAAAGGGGAAGGGACCCTGTATACCAGCCCGGAAGTGAATGTTCATAGCCTCACTAAGGGAAAGGCTTTGGAGAGTGGGTGTGGCCAGATGCATCAGTACAAGGAAAAATCAAAGACGGCCCCTCAGTAGCTGTGGGAGAAGGATCTGGGACTGTCCACTGATATTAAAATCCATGGGAGCTCAAGTCCCTTATAGAAGATACCATAGTGCAAAATGCCTTCTATAAAAATACGCCATTAATCTATACAATCCTCCTGTGTGCTTTAAGTCATCTTCAGATTATCATAATCTGTAATCAAATGTACTGAGTCATAGTTGTCACACTGTCTTACCTAGGGTATGGCAGGAAAAGATCATCTGAACGTATGTGGTACAGAGATAGTATTTCCTTTTAGGATCCATAACCCAGGGTCAGGTGAGTCCATGGATCGAGAATCTGAGATGTGGAAAGCCGACTGCTCCAGCACAAGACACGCAGCCGCTTGGACATAGGCAATTAGGAAAAGAAGGACATAAAGGTGGTAAAGGATGAGCCTGGTTCCAGTGGTGATTCTAAGCACTTTAATAGAGACAGGCAAATTAGAAAACAACAAACGAGAGTAACTGAGAAAGCTTTTAAAATACCTTGATGGAGCTAGGAAGATAGCTCAGCAGTCTAAGTGTCCGCCTGACAAGCTCAAGGGCTCAGGTTTGATCCCAGTACTGCATGTCATACTGACCCAGGAACCCAAGGTGTGCCACGCCGTCCACCGAAATCAGACATGGTGGCACACACCTGTCACTCTGCCACTGGAGAGGCTGAGACTGGAAGATCTCTATGAGTCCAAGCTGCATAGCAAGACCCTCTAGCAAATAAATAAATAATGCTTTTTAAGTATTTAAAATACCTTGATGGGTGAATACCAGCCGTACAGAATTTTAACCATACAACAGTTAAACCCGGACTAGCGTATGAACAGGCTGACACACCAAAGGAACAGGATAAATTCTGAGGGAAAGATGAGAAACCTGAGACTTCCACTTGGGAAAAGATAACAGTAGACCACTGCACAAACCACAGATAAAAGTAAACTGCAAATGGATCAGAGAATGTAAATATTAAGAAATAAGAGTGCACACATACTAAATCAAAGTACAAATAAATTCACTGATAATGTAGACATATAGCAAAACACTAACTCTGACTAAGAATCTAGTGACCTAAAATGAATATATTTAGTTTTAAAATTAAAATATCTAAAGTTTACATGACATAGCTGCACCATTAGTAAAAATTATAGAGACAAATGAAAAAAAAAAATATTTGCAATATACATTGCAAATCATCTGTGTGTTACTAATGGATAAATAACTTTGTAAAATCAAGGATCACAATATCAAAAGATGTACAGAAAAATGGTCAAAGACATAAAAGAATTGTTCATACAAAGAAAGCTAGAAGTGGCCCAGAACTCCATGAAAAGATGTTCAGCTTCTGGAGTATGTGGAGATGCTTGTCTCAGCGTGCGCTGGTCTGGGGATGCCTTCTGCCTCAGGGTGGCGGGCAGCAGGCCCTGCAGGCCTCCCTGGGGATACAAGGTGGCCCCAGGACCCTGGAAAGGGAGTGGCAACATCAAAAGGCTGTACGGAAAGTCCACAGTCCCAAAGTAACGCAGCAGAGTGCAAAAGCATGGGCACAAGGTGATTCACTGCACAGCCATTTGTAATTCCAAAGTACAGAAAGCTACCAAAATGCCCACAGGAGTTGTGGAGCACAGCGCGTTGTGCTTCCAGAGCCAAGCGCTACCCAGGCAGCTCTCTGAAAGAGTTCAAGGCACCGCAGCACAGTGTGATCCGCACACACCCAGGTTTAAAGTAGCACAGGTTATAATAGCTATAACTTGGAAGCGGCCTATATGCCCATTAACAGGTGAACACATAAAGACAATGTGGTATTGACGCAGTGGAGTACTAGTCTGCCGTAAAGAAGAATAAACTTTTGTCATTTGTATGTAAATGGGTCAGCCTTGATACCATATTAAGTGAAATAAATCAGACACATAGGGCTGTCCAGATAGCTCAGCGGACAAAAGGTTCACTCGAGGTTCAATCACCGGCCTGCTGTGCTGGCCCCATGGGGTGACGGTGGGGGGCAGAGACAGTGATTGAGACTGGGCATGGTGATGCGTGCCTGTAATTCCAGTGTGTGGGAGGCTCAAAACAAAAGAATCATTCCCATCTGTGCAATGAGACCCTGTAGAAATACTGTACTAAGTACACACAAAAAAAATAATAAAGTGAGGTACACAAACTTAAATACTACGTGACTTCTCTTAATTGAGGAACCCAAAATATAAATAAAGGGCAAAATAAAAACAGCTAACAGGAAACAAGGAGACAGATGTTTTTTGCAAGAGAGAAGGAGACGAAGAGAGGGAGGAGCAGGGAGGAAAGGGAGGGGAAAGAATGTGAAGAGGGTGAGGATACGCGCATGCCCAGCTTCCCACAAGGGATGTGGTCGCGATGTATTGCAAATGAGAGCTGACAAAAATTTAAAATTCAAAGCAGCAATAAGGAAGAGCTGCATTACAGATAAGGAGAGGCTCAGAAACATGACTGAGTTACAGAATCCGAGTGGAGAGGAGCACACGCAACACGCCGTCATTTGTGCAATAAAGAACAGAAAAGGGAAGATGCGCAGATTTTCTTGCAAGAATAAACTAAGAAGAAAGTTGATTCCCCGCAAAGAATGGAAGGAACATGGCAACAAGTGATGTTTTTTTGACTATAGTTTTGTGCGGTTCTGACTTCTGAGAGTGTTAATGTCTTATATATTAAAACAAAATAAAGGTAAAGCAATAGGGATGGAAAGGTGGGAAACCCTAAATAAAGTGTGAATTTAAACAAATGATCCTAGTTGCATTTCCAGTGACCACCATGACCACAGTAAGAGAACCAGGGCAAGGAAGGCCCGAGGGCAGCATTCACTACTGGCTCCCAGGATTGGGTGGAGTAGAGAGGGAAGGTGTACAGGGGGAAGAATCAAGAGAGAGAGAAAAAAAATCTGCTCCAGTTTTAGTGGTTCTACTGAGGGAAGTCCTTGGTGTATTTTAAGTGGGTCTAGGATTGAGCGAGTGAATAAATGTGTTGATATTTTTGGAAGTCAAGGTTCTTACCATAGGACAGAAGGAATACACATACAGGAAGCAAAGTCAAAAAGATCCCTGTGGGAATGGATTGGAATCGGAAGTACTGGTGTGCGTGCCTGTGCTAAAATGTGCCCATGTACGTGTACCTGCACGTGGAAGTACGCACATATCCGTGCACACATACGTGTGCCTCTCTGTACTTATGTGGAAGCGCTTGCCTTACTTCGGGTCCTGTCTACTGAAATAACCAAAGATTTGCTCTCTGGTATTACTCCTCACAGAAAGCAAAAAAAAAAAAAAAGAAAAAAAAAGTACAGGAGAAATGTTTAGCTCTACGTCTGGGGGCCAACGAGTACAAGATTCGCCTGGAATACTTTCTTAAGTCAGAAAACAAAGAAATGCTAAAAAATGATGACAGTTATGTCATGAGAACATGGAGACCAATCAAAGGAACTCCCACTAGCCTAATAGGACAATTTAAACACAAAAATAATTAAGCATAGTAATGAATTATAATGCATCTAAAAATGAACTTCGTGGGACCATAGCTGACAAATAAATCTATGTGTGAATGAGAAAGACAGTGAGAGCTATTGCTTCAACCAGATGCTGATGGGAATGATCATTTTCAACCAGGATTCTGGAGATTAGAACAGACAAAAACTATTAACAGATGCTCAGTCCTCGGTGGTACTTGCTGAAGAGTTCTTATGAAGAACAGGCTGTTTGTATAATCTCACTGTCTTCCCACAGACTTTTGGGGCAGTGGAAAATTGGGCAAGTGACCAAATGAGCATGTGACATGAGAAAGAACTGAATGTGTCGGGATCCCAAAGCTCGTGCTTGAGGAGGACACAGCGTGGCTTGTGTGGGTCGCCAGCCACCTCTACCAACCCACAAGGAAACTCAAACACAAGAAGCATTCCATATGAAAAATGGATGGAGACCATTTTCTTGCCATCAAATACACAAATAAATATTATAGAATAGCTCCAGATTAAAGGAAGCTGAAGAGACATGACAACTAAATGCAATATCGAATCCTCAACTCTAGCCCTGGCTGAAGGAGAAGATGATATAAAGGATGTTATTTTCAAGTCAACTGACAAAATTGGAAAATGGACAGTGGATTAGTTAAAGGCACTGTGGCCGCATCAATGTAAATCAATAGCGTAAAAATGTACTGTGGTTATGAAAGTTATTTCCCCATTCTTAGAAAATCCACTCTGAAGTATTTAGTAGTTCAGTTGAAAAAAAAAAAAGAAAGGAAACTAACATGAGTACAATTTATTCTCCAGTGGTTCAGAAAAAAAATGTGTGCGCACATGTGTGTGTGTGTGCGTGGTGTGCACACGTGTGTGTGTTTGTGCATGTGTATGTGTGGCATGTGCATGCATGTGTGTGTGTGTCTGTGTGTATGTGTGTGTGTGTCTGTGTGTATGTGTGTGTGCCCTACAGTGAAAAAGAAGGAAGAAAAAACACGCAAATGTGAATCTGGTAAGGCACCCTGAGGACACTGTTTATAATATTTTTATTTTTGCAACTTTTGAAAATTTGAACTTATTTGCAAACAAAGCCTAGAAGTAATCGTGGCCTTTACTCATCCCCGTTCAGGTCAGCCCTCCCCTTGTCTGAGCCAGGGCCTCCGCTCCTCCACACAGGTCTACTCTTGCCACCGGCTCTGCACTCTGCTGAGTGGGAGAGAGGTGTGATGCCTGCTCTCTCTCCTGGTCTTGCTTGCACTGGTGGCAGCGCTTGGCTCCTGGCAATTGTTACCTCCTAAAATCAGACACTCTCTGGCCTCTGCGACTCTTTTCTTTCTTCCCTTTGTGACCACTCAGTCCTCTTTCCCTTTCTTTCTCTTTCCTTCTCTTCAATGCAGGACTGTCCCAAGCTCTTGCATTTGAATCTATGCTTACTCAAATCTTTTTCCTGAGAATATTCTCTCATTTTTGTCACTCTAAACACCACCCACTGGATGACTAGTCGAATCACTGACCATTAACAATTGATTAACCTGAGAACATCAATGAGCTCTTACTGTATCACAGCATAACCTTGGTAGCATTCAACAGAAAATATTTGCTCTCCTGGGGCAGGCTGCTAGTAGTGTGGCTGGGTCAGGCTGTTCTGGGCTTTCCTGGGCTTTGCCCCATGCTGCAGGCTGGGCTTAGCATTGCTCCTGTGTCTTCGTGCCCCATGGAGCAATGGGGCATGTACTCACAGTAACAGCCTGCTTTGGACAAGGCAGTTGATGGTCAAGCTAAGGGCCCCAATGATGCCTGCCTGCCTCAGGGTGCATGGGCTGGAAGCAAACTCCACCCCTGGCTGTGGGAACAGCAAAGGATTGTGAGCAATGGTGTGTTCGAGGGGGCGAAATGGAGCCCTGGATGCAGAAGTATATGCATGTACCTGGAGGCTGTATCCCAGCCCTCATCTGAAATAGCATTGGTCCTGGAGGGAGGAGCTCTGGACACCCACCTTCCTCACAGTGGGGTATGCCTGTGCACAGGCACCAGAGAGTCAACAGAGAGAGAAGACCCCTGGAAAATGCATTTTGTTGACTTTCTGTCTTGGGTCAGTATCTCTAAACTTCCAGATTCCCCCAGCCCAAATATTCCTGAGGCATCCCACAAGTGCCACATCATGGTGGGTGGCTATAGTGCCCCTCTCCTGGTGCCATACTTCCATGTTCCAGAGGCAGGTGCAAATGCTGCCACAGTGCCTGAAAACCTGGGTAAAGTGCTTCAGCAGCTGCTCAGCTGGGGCCATGGTGATGCCTGCCTGCCTCAGGGGTGCAGCCCACAGCTGAGAGGATATAGCCTTAGCCACTGGAAACCTGCTTCCATACATCCAGGTGACTTAGTCTTTGTTGGCAAAACTCTTCTGAAAGGGTAAGAGCAATGTTTTTGCCAGCAGAGGCAAAGGCAGTCTTCCATAAAGTATAAGGTGTGATTACAAAATATAATGAATAATTAAATTTTTTTTAAAAAATGTACAGAGCCGGCCAGCTTGTGCTGGGTCCGGGTCTACAGGCTATAACCCGAGAAGGCTGGGAAAGGTCCCTCTGGTGCAGTGAGCCTGGAGCCCTCACTCACATAGAGGCAAGATCTGCACTAATGGTGGTTGGACAGGATATTATGTCGGCTTTTAGTGCTATGGTCATCCACTAGGTAAATAATTATTGAATTTTTGATATAATTCAGCTATAAAAAAGATAAGTAAGCAACTACACTCTTAATTCACTGATAAGAGATATCTGCTAAAATAATATCTGTAAATATAATATCATGTATACACCTTGTACAATACCAAAACGTTATGAAAACAGTTTGCAATGTATTAATTCATCGACTCTGTATGGTTAAGGTGTCTTGAAACTGTCTGATTGACATTTGTATTTTAATAAAATAAAAATAAATGGAAAAAAATAAAAATAAAAATAAATGTATTACAGTAAAAAATTCATTGCCATGAATCACCCCTCACTTTGAACACACTTATCCTATTGTTCTGGAAGGCCTCTTTCTGCAGTTGTACTGTTAAGACCACCTCCGTGTCCTGAATCTGTTCAACATGTTTGCATTCCCGGTCATTTTGACTTTGGGGAAGAGCCAGAAGTCACATAGCACCAGATCTAGTGGATAAAATGAAAGAGGACAGGTCATGCAATGGATTTGTTAACCTGTCTCTTACAGCTTGTGGTTAGCTGTCTTCCAAAACCTCATGGCTGGAAGTAGAGTGCATGATGCTGGGATTGAGTTGTGGTACAGTGCTAGGATCAAGGACACTAGGATTAAGGGTCTGAGTGCCACCCACCCTAAATATCCAGAATAAGATATAACAGAAGGAAAGCGCTGTGGCCATGGTTGGTGGCGTTGCTGTCTTCTACCCACCATGAACTGTCTTTCTTCTGTGATGCGTATCTGCCATGCCATCCTGTAAGCCAGTCAACTATCAACTGAAACCTACAGAAACTGTGAACTAAATAAACTTTTCCTCTTTAACCGTGGGTATTAGGTATTTTGTCTTAAGTGAGAAAACTAACTAAAGTACCACCTTTTCTTTTGGATGCCATTCATCAGTAGCATTCATAGTATTTTTGATCATGCCTTATAAAGACAATTGTGGCAAACTGCACTGTTACAACCATGGATGAGCACATACTGCTGTAGCCTGATGATTTCAGTTCTTCGAGAGAAATACCCAGGAGGGGACTAGCTGGGTCAAATGGGACTTCCATTCCTAGCTTTTTAAGGAATCTGCACACTGATTTCTACAGTGCTTGTACCAGCCAACACTTCCACCAATAATGGAAAAGCCTTCCTTTGTCCCCACAGCCTCTCAGGCATTTGGTACTGGTTGATTTCTTGGCAATAGCCATTCTTTCTGGAATCTCAGTGTTGTTCTAATTTGCTTTTCTGGAATGGTCAATGATACTGAACATTTTTTTATATATCAATTGCCATTTGTATTTAAGTTTTTGTTTTGTTTTGGTTTGGTTTGGTGTTTTTGGCAAAACCAGGGATTGAACTCAGGCCCTTGCACTTGCCAGGGAAGCGCTTATTCCACTGAGCCATCTCCCTGACCCCTAGTTTTTTTTTATTTTTTATTTTCTCTAAAATAAAACAAAATAGAGGCATTTATGCAAGAAGATTCTCAGAACTGCATCATAAAGTGGCCAGAACAATGGGAAAGTATGCTGAAACACAAGGGAGCATGTTGACAGGTTTTGTCGCCATATGTAGTAAATGTAAATATCTCAGTTACTCTTCTCTCATTGATGGGACAAATACCCAATGCCAAAAATGAAGGAAGGAAAGGTTATTTAGCTCACAGTTACTGCAGGTTTCAGTCCATACTCGGTTGGCTCCAAGGCAAACTGGCACCTGGCAGAGACCATCAGTTCATGGTGGCGAAACAACAACAATGCAACAAAGAGCAATCACTAAAGAAAGTCTGTCTCTGTCTCTTATATTACATTCAGGATGTCTGCCCCAGGCTGGGGGGAATACTCGCACCCATAATCTCAGCAGTATTTAGATCCATAATCCCAGCCTTGGATCACAAATAATCCCAGTCAATCATGAGTTAATCACAAACTCTAGAAGTTCCCCCCCCATGACTGCATGAGGCTTTGGGGGGGCAACTAGACACAAACCATAACAATAAACATACACTTCTTTTTCTGCATTTTTAGTAAGTTACTACAGGTCTCACTACACAGATCAGATTCATAGTGATCCACTTGTGTTCAGCCTCCCAAGAGTTGGGATTACAGGTGAGCAGCACCACACCCAATCTCAAATGCAGTTTCAGGGCTCCCCAGAGGTGGGGCCAGCTTGGCACGAAGGGGGTCGAACTGGGCTGCTGTGTCTGCCTAAGCAGCCACTTTAATCTGCTGAGCTTTTTGGCAGGCCTACACCACATTTTTTAAATTAGGCCTTTTTTGTATCTTGTGAAAGGTTCTTGTGAAAATACTATACCTGACACAATCATATTTTTATGTACATTTATTGATCTTAAGGTGACCCAGGAGATAGGGCTGGCCAAATAGCTCAGTGGATTAAAG